>JXSR01S075460.1:47557-65138 GCA_000969725.1 Ophiothrix spiculata | reverse complement strand
TTTCTGATCACAATTTTCCCCCGTGATGCCATCTCCCGTGAATCATCCCGTACCATTGTGCATAATGCTGCAAAGTCCACCATTTTCGGGCCCTGTCAGTTAATTTTCCCGTACAGGCCTTAAACCTGGCATTGCCGCTTACCGTGCGTCGTTGTTATTGCGTGCATCGTGCAATGTCCTTGGATGTGTTTTGTTTACTCACGCACTCGGCTAGTAATTTTGTGACTCTGTGCGCATGCGTAAGACGCTCATTAAAGGCAAAAAAGCCTTTGCACTTTTTGACGCAACCCGTTTACGGATTTTGCTGATTTATAGGTTAGAACCTTCCTCTGGTTTTCCTCTACCTTGCCCGTGCATTTCACGCCGTTTAGATCAAAACTGAGGGGGCCTTTTACTAACATACCCACCCACCCACATACACCACTACTCAAATTATAGTAAGATGTCATTAATTATGCAAATCAGATGCATATTTTTTAGTACTTCAAAGCCAAACACTATCAGCAATTTATATGGAAAGTGTGAAGTCAAAATATTGAACGGTTTTGGAGTTCTGTGATCTAGATTTCTGATAACATGTTGGGAAATCAGGAAAATACAGCTAATTAAGTCAATAAATTATGCAAATTAGCCATTTTTTGATGTATAACTTAACATTTTAAACTATATTCTTGAAGCACATGATGTTAGCAACATACTCTGAAAGTTTGAAGCTTGTACAATAAAAACATTTAAAGATATGATCAAAAATGTTTGTTAAGACTGTAATATCTTGGTGCCATGTCAATATACAGAAAATAAAAGAGTTGACTTTTGACATCTGTTCTCCAATATAGCACTATAAAACTGCATAAAAATCGCAATAACTCCGCAACGGAAGGTCTGATTTCAAAAATTCAAAAAGATTTTTAAAGCTGAAAGTTCCCTCTTTCATCATATAGAGAAATATTATGAATTTTAGTTGAATAATTTTGGACCTGAAGTGCCTATTAATAGTGTAGAATCATAACAAACATGATTTAAATCCAAAGATGAAATTTATTACCCAAAATCTGGACATAAACAAAGTTGAGGTTGTCAAATTCGGAAACCCAATGCTACAAGATACAAGGCAAGTTTGGGTTCCAAAATCACACATTTTGATTCTAAATGTTAACATATCACCTAACATGGGATTCACAAGGCTCTTAAGGAGCATACTGATTCTAAAATTTATGAACAGCTTCAATATGTTAGCTGAATTTGAGGTGTGGACTTAGTTCGAAGATGATCTGTATTGACACGTCTAAATGGCAGTTTTACTACATAGCATTTCCCATGACTTTGACACTAAGTCAAGTCATGGTGCCAGGACTAGTCTCAACACAGGCCTAATGATGTACACCTGAGAGAATCGAGTTTGAAATGAGATTTGCGAGCGCAGTTTTGTGCCCGTTCAAATAAGTAATAGATTTATGTCACTTGAAATGCTCACATCGACTGTTCTATCAGTTCTCCTTGAAGTGAAGAACCAGTATGTGCCTGTCTTTTTTCACTGTTATTCATTAGTTATATTTACAAAAAAAAGTTTTTTTGATAATTATGAAATATATTTCATTTTGAAGAGCTAATTGAAAGAAATCTAAAAAGCCATAATTAAGCTCTTTTAGATTTGTGGTTGCAGAGATTGACATTTGACAGAGTTCCGAAGAAGGTGATGGAGTGGGCAATGAGGAAGAGAGGTGTACCAGAAGTTTTGGTTAGAGCGGTGATGAATTTGTATGAAGGAGCAAAGACAAGAGTTAGAGTGGGGTCTGGTTTGTCTGAGGAGTTTGAGGTGAAGGTGGGGGTGCATCAAGGTTCTGTACTGTCGCTGCTGATATTTGCAATTGTAATTGATGTAGTCACAGAGAGTGCTAAAGAAGGTTTGATGTACGAGATGCTGTATGCTGATGACTTGGTCCTAATGAGTGATACAATGGAGGGATTGAGGGAGAAGTTCTGGAAATGGATGAAGGCCTTTGAGAGTAAAGGTCTGAAGGTAAATATGGGGGAGACAAAAGTGTTGGTGAGCGGGGCGGAGGGAGTGGTGTCAGTGAGTGAAATAGATCCATGCGGCATATGTGGAAAGAGGGTGAAGGCAAACTCGTGTGTGGTGTGAGAAATGTAGGAAATGGATCCTTGGGAGATGTACAAAGGGATTTTGTGTGTGGACGATGCAAGAAAGGAGATGGAGGGTCAGGGGAAGAGGTGGAAACGGTGAAGGAGTTCATGTACCTGGGGGATAGAGTTAGCGAGGGCGGAAGATGCGAGGCTGCTGTGACAGCCAGAGTGAGGTATGGTTGGGTGAAGTTTAGGAAATGTGGAGAGATGTTACATGGGAAAGATTTCGGTGATGTTGTATGGCAGTGAGACGTGGTGTTTGGGCGAAAATGAGATGGGTATTTTGAGGAGGGCAGAGAGAGTGATGATGAGATCGATGTGTGGTGTGAAGTTGAGGGATAGGATGAAGACTGAGGACTTGATGCAGATGTTGGGTGTGGAAGAAGCAGCGGACAATTTGGCAAAGGCGAATAGTGTGCGTTGGTATGGGTATGTGCTGAGGAAGGATGAAGGGCATGTTCTTAGAAGGGCCCTTGAGTTCGAGGTGGCTGGTTTGAGGAGGAGAGGACAACCGATAAAGACTTGGAGGATGCAGGTGGAGGAGGAGAGTATTGGTCCAAAATTGGCCCAAAATGATTTTTTGTCATTATTGGCAATATTTATATAATAAAAAAGTATTAAAAAAATATAAAAAGTAAGTCAAAAATCAAAAATTTGAGAAATAAGTTCCTAGACATATGTTTCTAGATTCTAAAAAGCATAAGAGGTCCAACTTTTATTTTTTCAAAATTTAGTTAGGTTGTTTACAAATATAGTGGTCCAAGAACAAGGGTTTTTTGGACCTTGGACCAAAATCATACATTTTGGTCCAAAACTGACCTTACCATCATCTTCTACATGAAAATCTACATCTAGAAATGTATACTTTTATATATACCGAGTAAGTCAAAAAAACTGCAATAGTTAAATGAAAGCCATATTTTAAGAACAAGAGAATATCATGAACATGAAATGTATATCTAAATATATCATAGATTGACCTTTAAAATGGTGAAAGAATGGGAAAAATTGATAAAGGCGTCTTAGTGATACACTTATTTGAATAGGAAGGCATAAAAACAGTTATGTCCAACTGTCGTGCATATGTTTTATTTATGGAGGACACAGTTATGTGTTATTATCCTTTTCTCTTTTGTTTTTGGGTGAGATTGGTGACCCTGAAAATTCAATATTCGGTTATACGTGGACTGGGACACATTTGGCAGGGGATTTTTTTCACGAGCTCACTTCGGGATCCCATGTCAATGTCTGACGAATGCGGTCAACGTTTATCCTGCTTCTTGTCGTTCGCGGTCTTCAAGATCTCTCTTTATTTAGGTTATGGACTGTTCCTGTTCTTTTGAAATCGCCTGAATTCTATTATTAGATAGTGGATGCACATAGTGCACGCGATTGGGGAATGCATTCCGGAATCTCCGTTTAAAGGTGCAATTCATGATTTTGATGTGACAAAAACCTTGCTTCTTTTCTAGCTAAATAAAAAGAAGGGTGGAACATGAATATATACTGAAAATTTCACTTGATTCCGTCCATTTGTTTCCAAGTTACAAGCTTTCTAGCATTTTGTAAATCCCCATAGGCTACTGTGTTGTAATTACTGTCGGGGCCCCGACAATAATTAGAAAATGACACATTTTCTCACTTTTCTCAAAAATGCAAGCACATATGAAAGAATGGTTTGGGGATCGTAACATATACCAGTTAAGGATTCTTATAAGCTAAGAAACTCAATTTTGATAGAGGTGACCTTGAGGGTGAAAAGTGGATCATGAATTGCCCCTTTAACTTCTCCATGAGATTTGGTTGTAAAATAAACTTCAGTAATTAGAGCACGTTGCTCGTTGGTGATCTGATCTTGAAGCATTTTGAGCAATGACTGACTGATAAGAAGCCCCTTCTAAGACAGTACCCCACACATGTCGTTTTGCACTTGAAAAGACCGACTAAATTATCTTTTAGAATTAAATGTAAATTAATTGATTAAGAGGAGATAACCTTCTGATCACTGGAGCATGGTAATCGGTTTGTGTTATTATTCAAGAGGTGTGGGCAAGAAATTTAATCCAATATTTTATACTCACTTGTTTGACAAGGCATGCTCATTTGGACAGAACTGTTTTCATACCATATTATTCAAATAAGGATATCTTTTTTGGCAACCATTGTCACCATTTTTTCACCGTTTGAAAGCTTAACCCATGACCTATTAGGAATTAATATTATTTGTTCGAAATTTCTTTTGGGTAATTTCACGCTAGAGGTCTCACCCAAGTGATTTTTAGAAGTTAAAATTGTGGGTGAAAAGTGATTTTACTTTGAAAGTAAACATATTCAGTTTTTAGGAACTGTTTTCATTTTTCTCCTACAGATTTTTTTTTTCACAGACTTGATGTTCAGGAAATTTCAGTCGAGATTTTTCCTTAAATTTAGTCCACTTTAGGTATAAATTCAGGTGTATGCTATTAAGAGTCAATAAGCTGGACAGATTATTTTTCTCATATAATTATTAAGTTGAATACCTTCCCTAAACACAATTACAAACTTAACCCACAAAGGTGAAGTATTACAGAGTTCTTACTATTAACGTTGGGAGTTCACGGTTATTAACAAATCCGTGTACACGGTTTTTTATTCGGGCATGTAACCGTGTACACGCAAATAACGTCACAAATTTGCGACTGTAAAAGCAATCCAAATTCTATGTATGTACGTACGTGGTCCAAGTTGCAGAATTTTGCATCCTTCATAAAATGCAACATTTCATTACTAAATTAGATGCAAGGTGTATTTTTATTTACACAACTGACGTTTAAACACAAAGACAAGTGAAAACATAGTTACTTATAAATGTAACAAGCTTTTAAACGTTCAATCAACTTCATGTTTTTCATGCACACGGCGGCAGCCAAGGATGTCGCCATTGTAGTTGAAGTATCACGTTATGAAAATCCCGATTTTTTATTTAGCGGCACCACTACAGCGTTCAGGGAATTCCCAGGCACGTCCCTGGATAGCCAAATAATAATCGTACATCGGTGATCGGCGACTTTGGTTAGCTAAAAAATGCTAGCTTTCTCGATGTCTTGATGATGCGATGCATGATTAATCATGAAAATACAACAGAGGACACAATAGAGAGATGGTTTTTTGTTAAAATTCTAGTAAAAACTGGACAGAAAGGCAAGCTTAAAACACTCACGGTTAAACGTTTGATGGAGTTTGTAAACGTTTACACGCGTTCCGTCCGTGTAAACGTTTACACGTGTACACGGTCCCAACGTTACTTACTATCTGAAGTTTCAACATGTTACCATATCTGGTTTGTCCCGGCTGTCACAAAAAAACATGAAAAAGTTGTGTATTTTTTACAAGCAATAGTAATTTTTGTTCAAAACTGAATTCCTATCTTCTATGATGGTGCGCTAATCTAAAATAAAAAATGAAATATCTATAAATTAATGATGAATTTGAAATTCTTTCATAAAGTGTGTCATGGCCCTGTAAATTCTTTGATGAACACATCTTGACTGTAAGTTTTTCAGTTATAAGTATCAAGGGTTAACTTTCATAATTTGTGGAGACATTTCCCTGTTTGTTTGTTTGTTTTGTAACCTTTTGAATAGAAAAAGGTACCAACATTTGTCCCGTCTGTCACGCTTGAAATTACCCTTTTGTTCTTATGGCTTCCACCTAATTATTGCAGTTTTTTGACTCGCACGGTATATTTTTTATTTGCTTGTTGCATTAATATTGGGACAAACTGTAGTGTCCCTCAGTCCACTGGAACTAGACCACATACTCACAAGGTTTGCAGAGTTTAGCAAGATGGATCTGTAGTTTTCAGGTGAAGATCTGCTGTCTTTCTTTAACAGAAGGAGGACTGGAGGCTTTCTTCCATAGTTTTATCCAGAATAAACATAGATTTTACCTAACTGTATTTGCACTGAGCATACTGAACTTGCTTTGCTTTTAAACTGTACCAGAATATCTTTCCTGAAGTACTAGACTATAAATTAAACAGAAAACAATATTAATTTGTGCACTCTCTCTCAAATTTCTCTTATAGTTGAGAGAAACTGCAAGAAACTTTGCCGTCAAAGAACTAGGCCCAATAGCTGATGAGATTGATGCAACTGATCATTTTGCTACAATGAGGGTAAGTTAAATACCGAGTATGGGGATTTATATATGCGTTATGGGGACTTGCTGCTCAAAATGATTGTTTTTTCACAGAAAATCCATAGACATTATCATTGGTCCCATTTTTTGTATGAGGGTACAAATTATCTAAAATCATGTTAAAATGGTAAAATTTAACATTTTAGAGGCAGCAATGTAAGAAATGGGTTCAAATTGAGTGGGTAGGGGTTTCAGACATTGAGTGGCTTACCCCTGATAATTCCTTTTTGATCAGTACCCCCCTTCCCCTTTTAGTTTTAAGATTCTGTTAATTTACACTGTACGTAGTAGAATTGCTTCATTCAGGTAGGATGATAAGAGCTTCTTTTGATGAAGCAATATCATTTCATTTAAGGGATACACCATTAGATATCCAAGGGGGAAGGGAATGGGGAGGGGTAGGACGTTTTTGTTGAAAAAAAAATTCCCTCCTTACATTTTGAGATTTGGAGAAAAAAATATATTCCTCCCTCAATCACTAGTATAGTTGAATATAATAAATGAAAAAGAAAGAAAATCATCCCAAAGACAGAAAAAATTGCAATCCTTCCCCCAACTTCCTCCCCCTTCCCCGGATATCTAATTTTGCATCTCTAGTTAAGAGATTGCTGTAGTCAATATCAAGTGTAAGATCAGTTCATCAACAAAGTGATTTTCCCAACATTTCAGCTGACATTGCATGGTAATCATACAAGTGTGCATCTGTAAGGTTGTTTGTTGGAAGTGTGCGAAATACTGATCCAAAGATGTTGGATAATGGCTGACTTCCTTCCCACACAAAGCAGACACCTCCCTGTCAAAATCACACTTTTTCCGGTCTGAATAGGTTGTGCTTTCATTGGATCAAAAGTGAAATTGCTTCATATCAACACCATTCTATGTTTCCATGCATTTTGTACCTACTGATATTGTGTTTTTTAAATACTTTTTTTTTCACATAGGAATTTTGGTTAAAGCTTGGTCACATGGGATTTCTAGGTATAACCTGTCCTGGTAAGTTATATTTATTAATTATGAAAAAAACTATTAACATTTGACTGTTGAAAGCAACAATTTCTGAAGTACTTGTTTAAAGCTTGTTTAGGTTACTGTGTAAATCTTAATAGACCACTTTCATATTTCCATAATGCATCTTAAAAGTACCGCAAAATGTGCGAGTGACCATATTTATTTATTTATTTATTTATAACATTTGGCTGAAAGCCAGGCTAATTTAATAGTGCAAATGCATTAAATTCAAGGGACGCCTCTGTGGTGAGAAAGACAGAAAATTGGAAAGAATTTTCGATTTTAGATGTAGGAGGAAACCGAAGTGCTCGGTGGAAACCTGTGAGGACGAGTATTATCAGCTATGCGTATTGCGCACAACTTAAAATATGGTCAACTGCGCAATTTGCGGTACTTTCAAAATGTATTATGGGACATGCAAAAGTGGCCTGTCCCAAAACACTAGTGTGTTGCTTGATGTTGGACCTGCATAACAATCTGAAAAGAAACCACATCAGCAAATTAAAGTACAAGATTGAGAAGCATGCAGTGCCTCACAACATTTGTGACCCGTCATATCAAAAGGTACCTTAAGGTCGGCAAATTCAAAATTGATTTTTTGGTCTCATCTGAAAGCTGTGATTTTAAGCTTTAAAATGACACCTTGATTTTGGTTATTGGATGTTCGGTTGCGAAGTTACACCCAAAAAGGCATCGGGCTGATTCGGAAAACTATAGTTCTGAGAAAATCGAGTTTAAAGTTTTTGTAATTAGTAAATCTTGAATGGAGAGAGAATTTTTAGCTTGGTTTTTGATACATTTTTCTTATGTTTTGGATGTTGGAACCTGATTAATATGATAGAATACACTTCAATGATAACCTTTGTGATGAAATTAGAAATTCGACCTTGGACGTGATTTTTGACTATGCTTAGCTTCAATGGCCCGTATCTCGCAATGTACTATGCCGGTATTAAGGTACCTTTCGATATGACGATCCACATTTGTGACTGTCCTTCACAAACCACCAATAAAGTCGGTCGATTGTTTTATTGCAGATTCTGAAAGAACATATCTTCAGCATTAAACATAAAATGACACTTGTTTCAAGTTCATGTGACACCCTGAAGTTGAGTTAGGATTCTTCAAAATATGATAAGTCATAATACATGAAACCAAGAAAACTTGCACTGAAGTTTTCAGTATATGCACATTTCCAATTCAACTACATATAGAAAAGGTTGATTTTCAAATATTTTGAAGTTGAAAAGAAAGCTGATGATTTTGCTTGGAGTTTTAGAAAGCCATGAACATTTAAAATCTGCAAGAAATTTAATTTTGTCAATACTTTTATGTGAATTTTGTACTGTCAACTTTACTGGAAGTTCATTATGGATGATCACATTTGTGATCATTGAAAAAAACCACCTAGAGCTAGAGGTCTTATACAATTTTGTTTATATGGGCAGAAAGTTGTTGATAAGCTTCAAAGCACATTGGAAGTTAATCCTGGTGTAAATCCAGAACTTATGTTTTAAAAAAGATCTTTATCAATTCATAGAGGTAGAGTCCAATAATGCTGAAATTGTAATTTCTTTTTACCAATACTGAACATGTGTGGCTTAGCGATATAGGTCACCCACCGACTGTTAATCATCGGACATTGAGCATCATGGTTCAAATCCAAGTGTCAAATGGTTACCAGCATTCTTCAATGCTGGGCAGGTAACAGACTCGTGTGAAAGAGGTGTGAATATAACAAATTGTGGAGTCTGGCCCATTCGCTTTAAAAGAGAGAAGGGCACTCCAACAAATGCAATACAGGTCATCCTCTCTACCTTTACTTATCCTACCTGGAGGGATTTTGCAGATGGTGCATATGGAGAAGAACTTTACTCACTCTGGGGCCTTAAGGCCTGGGGGGCAGTCCCATTCTGGAGGCGATGCGTGTGTAAGGGTCAAGAGACCCCATTTTCAGCATCGCTGGCACCCAAAGACCCCTGTTTTTTTACAATAGCATGTGCTCACACCCAAAGACACCAAAATTTTTATATTTTTCTCTCACCGAATGCCAAATTTTGCTCACCTAATACCTAATTTTGCTTACCAAATGCCAAAAATTATGCTTTTTGTATTTTCTTCCACCAAATGTCTAAAATCATGCTCTCACCCAAAATAACCCCTCATTTTTTGGGCTTTTGCTTGCACTGAATGTCCCAGCATGTCGGAGCGCGTCCCTTATACCCGTATCCATTTCATATTTGATTTCTCCCCCTCCCCCTCCCCCCCCCCCCGGCCTTGAGGTCTAGATGCTCCCATACTCTGTGTATTAATAGGTCAAAAATAAATTTGCCAATTGATTTTTTTTGTACAGAAAAGTATGGTGGTACTGGTGGAACATATATGGACAATGTAATAATTAATGAAGAAATAGCACGGGTTTCAGCGTCAGTGGGATTAAGTTATGGAGACCATGCCAATTTGTGTGTTAATCAAATTTGCCGCAATGCCAGTGAGGAGCAGAAAGAAAAATATCTTCCAAAAGTAAGTGTTGTACTACACCTATCTACCACATATCAGGAGAGGTACCAGAGGTTGTATTCATAAAACACACTTAAGTGCAACTTTTTAAGGGATTCCCTTTAATCTGCTGAATTTTAAGACAAACCCTTAGAGTTACACTTAAATGAACAAATACTTAAGGAAATCCTTTACTTGCGTTTTGCTAGAAAACACTTCAAGTGTGACTTAAGAGAGTCAGTGTAATACATGGAAATAATTTTTACAAATTATAGCTAGCATTTTTGCACTTGAAAATGTAAATTTATAAAGAACAAAAATGACACACTGCAATAAAACAGAAATTAAGCTTCACAGGGAATGACTTAAGTGTAAGTGTAACACTTAAGTTTAAGTGCTACAATTAAATTACACTTAAGTGTAAAAATTTCACATAAGTGTAAGGAGTTTTATGAGTATGACCCCTGGATTCCCTTAACTTTGAAGCTCAATTTCTGCTTTATTGCAGTGTGTTATTTTGTTCCTTTCAAAACAATAATTTGTAAAAATTATTTCCAAATATCAAAATGGCCCTCTTAAGTCACACTTTAAGTGTTTTCTTCTATTAAAAAGCAAATCGTGTCAAATATATGCTATAGAATACCCATGTGACTTAAGGGCAACTTTTAAGGGTGCTCCAATGTCCTCTTAAAAGTTGGCCTTAAAATGATAAGGGTTAAGGGATTCCCTTATATTTGTTCATTTAAGTGTAACTCTAAGAGTGTATCTTAAAATTCAACAGATTAAAGGGAAACACTTTAAAAAGATGCACTTAAGTGTGCTTTATGAATATGGCCCCTGGTGTAATGGCATCAAAAACCATGGTGCTAAATTTGGCGGCAACTGTAAAAGACAGAAAGCAGAAATGGTAGAAATGACAGAAACAGCAGAAATGACAGAAGTGGCCAGCACTGAAGATTAGAGTTTCTGTGTGTGAATTAATTATCTCGAGTGCAGGACTGCAGCACTGTAATGTATGTGCTAATATCTTCATACACACTTTAAAAATTATTAAAATGAATTTGCCCACCTTGGAATTTTTTTTGGAGACATTTTGAAGACCTGGGAGTAAAATAAAGGGGGCAGAAACTGCCTTTTCCCCATAAAATTATGATATTAGAGCTGAAAATCGCTAAAAATTAGGTTGAAAACTTCATAAAGTACAATATTTGACAATTTTTCTTGAAAAACTTGACCGAGTCGGCCCCTTGGAACCCCTGTAAAGTCGCTCGATAAAATCCATTGGAGAAATCTTGGGTGGTTTGCCCACCCTTGGAGAAAGGCCTGGCTACGCCACTGTTCCCACCATTGTTGAAATGTGTTCAATTTTATGAAAGCATGAATAAGCATGATTGGTTGTAATGGCAAGCATATTATTTGTTTTATGGTTCTTTTATGTTACTTTAATAGAAGATAGTATAGGTTCAAGGTTAAAGGTTTTATTTCCCATAAGACATACAATATCAAAATATCTGTAGTACATAATTTTACATAAAAGAGTCTTACGGAGGAGTAGACCAGAAGGCCATATAGAGTTTATTATTATGATAATTGTTTTTTTTTCTTTGTACCAGATTGTAATTAAGTAGAAGTCAAGTGGTGCATATAATCCCATCCCAGACATGTTGTTTGCATGTGTTTATTATTATATAGTTGTGAAATAAAATTAAATCCAAGCTGATACATTGTAGTATTGTACAGATTGTTCTTTTAAAAAGGAAAAAAGAAAACCTGTTTGCTTAAAGATTTGGATTTATCATAATGAGGAGACTTAGCATTCTGTCTTTCTCAGGTGCAGTAGGCTATTGATATTGTCAACAGGGGGTTACAAGCCTTACAAAATACCTAAAATACCACAAAACTATGAAATTTTAAAAAAATGTACACACGATTTTGTGCCCACAAAAAATGGGTCACCCATTTTATATACAATATCTTTTTAAGGGTAATGTACGTAGGACGGGCGCATCCTTTCAAGCATGTATGATAATACTGTATCCCCCCCCCTAGGCTGGTAGGCCTATATATAAAACCTTGCTGATCAAAGTTGGTATTCCATCATCCAGTCTTAATGCTTTTAGTAAATTGACCTTGGATGACCTTGGAAAATTTACCATATTTATTAAAATATACATGCTAAGTTTCATGATCATGCGGTTTGGAAATAACGGCAATTTCATCATAGAACCATTATAACATCAAACCTAGTGTGTAGGCAACACAAAAACTCTTTTAGTATTAACTTGCACTGAAAAACCTCCACACTGCTAATTCTTCAGTTTCTGTCATTTCTGCCATTTCTGCTTTCTGTCTTTTACAGTTGCCCCTAAATTTGGGGGCTATTCAGGTTTTCTTGAGACCAGTCACAACTAACTTTGAGCGAAGATATTTTACTACCTTATGCTAATTGTGTGAAAACACAAAGCAATGATGAGTCTGTGCTTTTAATATTCTTGCAAGGAATAACGACAAGAGGTGATGCATCATTGGACAAGTCAGAACCCTCCCCCTATTTGATCCCGGTGATGGAACAAAAATGGTGGCAAGTCTTGTATCTCCCTTCTAAATCTGTGGTGTATCACTAAATATTGATTTGGGTGAAAAGTTATACGAGATTTACGTTTACAAGATGAAAAAGTTGCACACTATAAGCTGAAGAGTCATTTCATATTTAAATCCTTTGATTTTCTCAGCTTTCAAATAATATGTTATATATTCTGTCGGACGCAGTTGTTGAATTTGGCATACTCATTCACTGTTATTGGAGTGAAATTTGCTGTGTGAAATATTTGAAGTTTCTGCTCTGATTGATGAAAGATGCTTTCATTTACAGCATATCAAACAAAGGGGTTGAAAGAAAAAATAATATGACTACAAAGATAAATTTTGTAGTTCTATCTCGTCATTCAACTCCAATGTAATGTTTCACGCCAGGGAGTAATATGGAACAGCCTCAATTGACCAATCAGAAGTCAGGATACTAGTCAGTGACATCACTGCATCCAACAAAATAATATTTATTTCATAGTTCAAGAAAAATGTTTGCCAGGAATAAGTGACTGAAGCTACATGATAAATGATCAGGATATCAAATGTGATTAATTCTCTTAAAAAGACAATATTTATCAATACTTATTAATTAGCAACCATAACCATGGAATATAGACAGAATAATATGTGTTTGATTTTACTAAAAAATGTCAAGTTCACTTGTGACTTACATAATGTTAGGCTACATCATATTTCATTAAAGCATCAAGGTCTCAATGCTCAGCAAGACCATAATATTCTCAAATTTAGAAAGATACATGTATGTGTATGATCATAAATTTAATGTAAGACAAATGAATTTGTAACCATATTCATGACATGCTGCCATCTCTAGTTGGTATGTAAACAATGGGTTAGTTTCCAACTAGAGTTGGAAGCATAATAGCTAATGCAAATGGGCCCAGTTTTTTTTTTTTTTTTTTTAATATGAATAATTGCATCATACATTAGTCTATACAGTATTAAATGTCAGCTATGTATACTACAAATATTTATCATATTACATTTTTTAAAAACTTAAATGTAAATGTTTTAGCTTTTAACAGGTGAACATGTTGGAGCCTTGGCTATGAGTGAACCAGAAAGTGGATCCGACGTGTTATCTATGAAGCTAAAAGCAGAAAAGAAAGGTAATTACTTTGTCATGTCCGTTCAGATATTTATCAAGACCATACATTGAATTAATCCAATATTTGACTAAGTGTTTATTCATTCCATCTTCATTGAAGGACATCTAATCTAAGATACAAGTTATTTGCTTTGTCAAATATTTGATGCAACATTTTCTGGTCTGATTTCTAGATTTTGTAAGTTCCCCTTAATGAAGTGCTGTTGAGTATTGTCCTTGATCTGCTCACTCAACTGTCTATGCTGAAAAAATTTAAAAATGTGATGATAAAATAATGCAGATATGATAAATTTTACAGAATGACTCATTTTCATTCCATTCAGAATTCATTCCATTCAGAAACACCCCTGCTTTATGACCAATAATCATGTAATTGTACCAAACAAAAATGCACTCAAATATTTGATAAAATATAACTTAATACACAATCAATTAAAATGAAACAAACTGTATCTAAAACCTACCTTTACATACTTTCTGACTGTTCATTAAACCTAAGAAAATTACACACAAAGATTGTAAGCTTTTTCTGGGACATCTGGTATGTGGATGTTGTCATCAACATTGGGAAGGGTAAGCAAACTTCAGTCGTTTGATCTACATTTGTACATTTTGTGCTAATTTCAAACATTGTGTGGTTAAAAGGTAAAATGCCTTGTTAAGATTGACCTCTTTGGATAATTTCAACACAGTGCCAAGTGGGACTGTGGTAAAGTCCAACATCATTTGGTGTTAGTCCTTTGCAACAACTTTACCTCTATGGATCATTTTAACATAGTGCATATAGTATGACTGTGGTATAATCCAAACATCACTTGATGCTAGTCTTTTGCAACAACTTTAACACTTTGGATTACTTTAACAACAAACATTTGGCTTTTTCAGCGACTTTTTTTTAATTCTTGCAACCCTGCATGAAAGTTGAATAATATAGAGTAATAATTTTTCAAAAGGTACAGTGAGCGCTTTCTGAGAACATGTGTGATCTACCAGTAGAAGTCCATTACTCTTCATCATAAGTTTGAATCCGTTGGGCAGTGTGTGTATACTCTGTAAATCTTGAAGTATGCAACAAGCAGCCAATTAACTCACATAAACCAATATGACCATACAGGGAAGTAAATTAGTCCGTCATTAGTCATTTCGGATCATAACCATGTAACAAATCTTGCTGAATATTCATATGAACTTATTTTCAATGTGTGTCCATGTGGTAGCAACAAAATAAGCGAATAACATGCAAAAATATTAATACGCAGTGATTTGGTCTTAATCAATCCTAATCAATCATTACTAGTCTCTTACACAATATAAAACCACCAATTCACAATGTTGTAGAATACAAGTGATGTGATATGGATCTCGTAACAGAATCTGATTGCTTGTTGCATACTTCAAGATTTATAGCGTATAGTTTCCTTTATTCAGATACTTAACCCTCATGTGCTCCTCTCCACCTAGGTGTCAGATAAGTACCAGCATTCTTCAATGCAGGGGAGGTAACAGACTCATGGTGAAGGAGGTGTGGTGATCCCCTTACCGCAAATATGACAAAATAGTGGATGGGCACTCCGACCTGTGCAAATACAGTCCGGCCCCTTTACCTTTGCCTTTCTCTGGTATTGCATTAGAGCAAATTTGTTATTTTCTTTGTTCTTTGCAGGAGATTATTATGTTTTGAATGGCACTAAGTTTTGGATAACAAATGGTCACGATGCTGATGTTTTAGTTGTGTATGCCAAGACAGATTTCAATGTTGATCCGAAAAATGGTATTACAACTTTTTTAATTGAAAAGGTAATGTACATAATGAGATAATCACTAATATGTGAATATACTTTAATAAAATGGCAAAATATTTACAGAAAATATGTAAAAAGTAAAATGGCAAGCATTATTGTAGCTCTAGTTATTAGTTGAAGCAAAGATATGGTTTTTTCTTGTCTTGTCTTGCTGAATACTACCCAACGCTCCTGATAGGGGCCAACCGGGTAGGGGTGCGCAAACGTTGGTTGGAGTGGGGGTTGCTGATTGAGTCTTCATCTTTCAGGATGTAATTGATTATTGTCTTTTATAGTAGTTAAATTGGATGGTAAGCTGTTCCAGTCAACTATTGCTCTTGGTGTGAATTTATATTTATAACAGTTCTTATTGGTTACTATTGGAATATATTTGTTGTTGCGGAGGGTTCTTTCCACTGGACACAGGAGTGGTTGCACCGGTATGGCCAGATGACCCGCTACTGCGTGATTAAAGTTCACAAGTCTATTAATTGTGATGACTCACCCCGAAAAGGAGGACTTTGCGACAGAACAGTATTTCGAGAAAATGGCGAAAATAGGCAGCAAAAAATAAAGAAAATAATAAGAATTTCCAACAGATTTTCTGTTGTAAAATTTGATTGCCTTGATCAATTTCAACAAGTAAGGTGTCATTTTAAAGCTTAGAAAATACTTTAACAGATGAAATGGTAAAATCAAAATTGATATCATCTTCGAAGTCCCCCCTTTCGGGGTGAGCCATCACAATTTTTCTCCTTTGTGTGAGTTCTTCCCATTCAAGCTCTTTTTTCATGGCTGTGTCGCTTCTTGTGCGTCTATAATCCCCCATGACAAACCTTGCTGCTCTGTTATGTATACTTTCGAGTTGTTTAATGAGAATTTGAGTATGAGGGTCCCATACAGAAGCACAATAATCCAGAATTGGCCGCACTAATGTTTTGTAGGCCATTTTGTTAATGTTTTATATGAATTGGACATGAAGATAAATTTCGTCTCAAAAATCCAAGATATCTATTTTGCTTTTGATGAAATCCTGTTTAAAAGTATTGTGTCATCTTTAGGTGTTGTGCAGCTAAGCCTGGATGTGACATTGCGTCAGAGATATTTCCTATACCATACTGGAGCTTTACCCTGTAACTATTTTGTCATACCATAAAGTCAATTTTAATTTTGTACTATGTATTGTGCAACTTATTTAGCTCTATTTCAAGCATATTGCTCCGCACTGCTTTTGAAATGAAACATTCGGATGCACCCACAGAATCGATACAATACATTCAATACAGTCAGGGTGTTCAACCCTGTCTGGGTTGAATACGAAATGTATTTTGATGTCAACGTCCTTGGATCTTTGATACATATGTGATCCGTCATATTGAAAGGTACCTTACGGTTCTTAAAATTAATACCAATATTTTGATCTCATCTGATAGCTGAGATGTTAGGGTTTAAAATGACACCTTGCTTTTTGTTATTGGATGTTTAGTTGCAAAGTTACATCTAAATTGGTAAAAGGCATCAGGTTGATTCAGAAAACTATATTTCTGAGAAAATCAAGTTCAAAGTTTTGTACTGAGTAAAACATGGATGGAGAGAGGATTTTTATTTTGGTTTTTAACACATTTTTCTTATGTTTTGGATGTTGGAATCTGCATGATTAATATGATAAAAGACGCTTCAAAGGTAACGTGTCTGATGAAATTAGAAATTCAACCTTGGAAGTGATTTTTGACTACACTCAGCTTCAATGACCCGTATCATGTCATATGCTATGCCGACCTTAAGGTATCTATTGATATGATGGGTCACATATGGCTGTACACTCTCCAAGTGATATGATAAATCATCTGCTTCTTTTGTCATCTTTCAGTAGATAAGTATAAATATCTTGTCTGAAGATGAGCTTTCTGCCATGATTTATTGCAAAAATTAATCAAGGCACATATAGTGAGTTATTTTTGTATTGTTATTATTCCAGGGCATGGAAGGGTTTAGTTGTGGTCAGAAATTAAACAAGCTTGGTATGAGAGGGTCCAGTACTAGTGAGCTTGTGTTTGACAACTGCAAAGTACCAGGTAAGATGGTGTGGATAGATGATGGAAAAAACATCACCTGCTCACTATAACTTGCTATTCCGTATTAAATCAGTTATTAAGTCTTTTGATTTCGTTCAAAACGATTCTGTAGGGTGCATAATAGAATTTGTGCGATATCAAATGCTCTGAATGCACAGTGATTATAAGGTTAACCTAGT
>JXSR01S075460.1:10593-25100 GCA_000969725.1 Ophiothrix spiculata | reverse complement strand
TGGGTATGAGTTTGTTATTATGTCTAAGTGCAAACAATTCAGGATAGTGATTGGGGTAGTGTTAATATTTGGTTATGTTTGGTACATTATCGACTCAAGCATACGGGAATTCAAATCTGATGGGATTATTTATCAGTGACAGGCAAATTTGACAAGACATATCGACACAAGCATGGCCTATGGTAGTAAGTAATACAAGTTTAGCATTAGATCAAAATTTGGCAACTTAGATACGCAAATGGTCTTTGGCTTGGTTAAGTGCAACCATGCAAGTGATGGCTGCCATCTGCAAGTCTGAAAGAATGCTCAGTTTGTTAGTTCTATCTTACTTAATACGCCGGGGAAGTGGTGACATCACATTTATGATAATTAGCCCAAAACGTGCGATCTGGTTCCAAACAAATAATCATGCCCTGAGTGGTTCCACTGATTATACGTATTAACAGAATAGGCATACGTAAATATACAAATCAGACTGATTTTTCTCGGTTGGAAAACAAAAATAACAGCAGGGGTCCCGTCCTGGCTTGTGATCACAACCTTCAGCATAACAGGTCGGCATGTTTTCCCTTATTTTTGTTTTAGACGAATGTTATGTTGTCAAATAAGAATCCGACGTTTTTCCCCATAGACTTAACGTGTTGTAAACCTGTCCACCCCATTTGTTTGGAATCAAAACGCACATGCTGGGTGATTTACATAAATTATGTTGTCACTACTTCCCCGGCGTATAATACTATATACTATGATTATTAGCATTTATAGACAGGAACATGAAATCTATTGGCACTTTAGCCTATTGCTCAAATGTTCTCACACCATGCTGCCTGATTCTAATCTCTCTGTTGAAAGTTTTGTTTAAAAACATCTAAGCTTATGCCTGCTGCATATAATTTAGCTCATCACTGTTCTGACATACCAACATTGTGTCCGTGTTAATATGGCACAAGGTGTTTTATCAACATTTTTAAGAATCCTGATATTTTTTTAGACAAAAAGGGTTAAAAGTTTCGAAACGATTTTTAAACAGAAATAAATTTTGGCACTCCTATCAAAATTTGAAGCTTTTTGACAGATTTTGTACATTCATATGCACCTGGCTAAAATTGCAAAGTGAAAGTAACTAAAATGATTATTTTCCTGAAACTCAAGCTATAGCTCACTTCACCATTGTTTACAAAAGTGAACTTCAAGACACATTTTTCCATGAATTTTGAAAATATATTATCATATTATCAAAAACAGATCCATGGTGTGTCAAAACAGTGACAATTTTAAATGAGCACAAGTAAATTTGACTAAACAACCTCTTGGAAAGTTTGGTGGTTCATCATCCAAATCGGATATATCCGGTGTTCTCGGCTCACGCTGAATTGGCTCTACAAATACAAAGAATTGACCAGATAAATATCAATGCAACATGAGCTCTGGGAATAGGATTGAGCTGTTGTCAAGACACAACAATATCAATACCCCTTCCTTAAATGGTTGGAGTGAAATTGGTTGATATTTTTCTTTGAGAATCAAAGAAATATTGTTTTTTCTATGCAAATCAACTCATCAGGATTTCTTTCAGTAATGGCGTATCATGCAAAACTAGATTTTGCCAAAATTCATCCTATCTATCAAAATATTCCATTTGATGCAAGATCATCATCATGAGTTTGGCATGGGTACCGGATGTAAGAGAAATATTACATCAGGCTCCATAGAATTCCCATTAAACACAAAATTATAATTCACCATTTTGAAAAAAATGAGGCCAAATTCTGCTTACGTCTTCAAAGTGCAATGGAGGTTATCAAATCATGTTGGAATCAATAGTGCCTAATTCAGACATTTGACAATACAGGGCGATTCAAGTCCCGAGTGGCACACTCAATTCACTTGGCCTATTATGACATTACTGCCAATTATTCAAGTTCAGTTATTTAATGATTAAAATATGTGACCCACCATATCGAGAGGTACCTTAAGGGTCCCAAAATCAAAATTGACTTTACAATGACACATTGCTTTATGTTATTGAATGTTCAGTTAAGTTACATCCAAATTGGTAAAAGGCATTGGGCTGATCTATAGTTCTTAGAAAATCAAGTTTATAATAACAATGATAATAATACTAAGGGATTTTGACAAAGTGCAGTGATACACGCATGTGCAGCCTCTAAACGCCATATTACAACACAATAGACACAATTTAAAACAGCTAAAAGGAGTTTCAAAGTTTTGTACTGAGTAAACCTTGAATGGAGAGAGGATTTTTATCTTGTTTTTACCACATTTTTCTTGTGTTTTGGATGTTGGAACCTGATTAATATGGTAGAATACACTTCAAAGGCAACGTTTCTGATTATATTAGAAATTCGACCTTGAACGTGATTTTTGACATGCTCAGCTTCAATGGCATGTATCTGAAAATTTACTGTGTTGATCTTAAGGTACCTATTAATAAAGCGGGTCACATATATTCTTACAACAAGAGGCAAACTGAAATAAACCATATTTAAATCAAAACCTGTAAAGCATCACATTATAAAGACTCAAAGTATCAAAATCCATTTATTATTCTCATGTAAGCATGCACAGGGAGGGGAGAGCTTTCGATGTGTCACCTTCATCATCATCATGATCAAATCCTCCATAAGCCCCATCCAAGCTGTCCCCATCCGCAATAGCTGCATCGTCCTCAGTTCTGTCAGATTCATCTAATGCAAGCTCCACAATGGGTGACAAGCGATCTAACCTAGGGCTTTCTATAAACAAATTTCATGACAATTAGTAACACGTATTATCAAACATATTGCATATACATGTGTAATCTGTGGAACTGACAGTGCTCAATTCCATTGCTTAAATATTATTAGTCTAGTGGAAAATATCTGTAACTCACAAGGGGTGTTCATAAAGTTTGCGGCCTGAGGTTAGAGATAAGTTGTGTAGTCTTATTTATTTCTTTTGAAGTTGAATGAAGAAGCTAAATTTCTCTAGTGTTTACACCTTGGTTTTGTTGCAACTGGGTGCCATTGAAAGCTGGTAACATTTCTTCAATTTTCAAGGTAAAAATGAACTCTCTGCAAATGGCAAGTTTGAATTTCCTGTCAAATAACAATGAGAGCAGCTATTTACCTGAAACTTTCCATGTTTTCATCAATCAAGTTGAATAACCTAACATATATATAAATAAAAACTGCCTAACTTAAATCCTCCCATATGCCAAAACTTAATGAACACCCCTCATAATATCTCAAGAGTATTAACTGACCAAAGCCAAGATGACTTGTGTTCTTACACCAATGAAATCATAGGTCAGGTTTAACTAATGCCACAAACAAGTCAGCACTCTCATCTAATCACATGAAGATCGGATGTCAGCGTGAAACTCAGAGTAGCGATTTGGTTGATCAAAAGATGTAAGTTTAAGCAATACTATAAAGTGTAAAAAATGAGGCCAGTCAGCGTCCTCGTCACCCGTCATTTTTTAAAGCTTTCTGAGTTTGTTTTGGATAGATAATGATACCCTCCAAATGATTTGGCTTAAATATGCTTAGTTTTTCTCTGTTATGGCCATTTGTTGAATTAAATTCGGGATCCCAAATTTAATTCCACATGTATTAGTATAGGAAGGCATGCATATGCTTTTTATCCATTTTTCGGTGGCAAAGCAATTTTTTGACAAAATACACTTGAAAATGGCACATTCCTTCATTTTATGCTGTTTTTACTATAAACCATATTTGATCAAAATCTTATAGTATTGCTTTAATCTTGATGTGCATTTAATATATACAACATGTAAATTGTATTAGAGGCCATACAGTGAGGCCTTGATCACTGACTCACAATTTGGTCAGGACTATGTACAATTGATAATTACATAGAAGATTTTATATTTGAGCCAGTCACATCTTTTACAATTACCCTCTCAAAACAAAATCGGTATATAAAACAAATATTGACTGCTCTTTCATTCTGGCAATAGTAAAAACTATTTCCCTCAGTGATTTTAAGACTATCGTACTATTTCCCTTGACCTTTGGTCATGGGGGGAAATAGTTTATAGTTTCAAGATCACTTTTAGGAAATAGTCTTTAATACTGCCCTCATGAACATTCAATATTTGTATAATACCAATCAGATCAATTTATAACGGTATTTTATAATGAATACAATGTGTAGTATTTTATAATGAATACAATGTGTAGGCTATTGTAAGTTTAATAAAACATAACATGATGATCATTGAACTCTGATAACACACAATGATAAGAAATAGCATTGACAATATGCATGATAAGCTGAAATCACAAAATTAATTCCAAGAAGTATGTGAACACACAAATGAAGGTTGAAACTTTTATAAGAACTATACGGTATATGATATCAATTTCAAATATGAGTACCTTTCCCGGGAGCGTATAGCGAATATCATATACCTCTCTGTGATCACAGCCTTAAAGACAAATTAGCACAATAAAAACACTTCTTTGTTGAATTTGAAATACATTTTACAACTTGGATTGGAAAAATTATGAAATTTTATGTTAAATGTAATTAAAATGAAGACCCCAGTCATAGAAGTTCCTATGTTACATTTTGGTCAAAATGAGATTTTTTCATATTATGGTGCATTGATGGTATGTGCATCTTTTGAGTATAAAATTAGATGATTTATCCAACTAGAAGTGGTCATTTCGCTTGAGTGAATTTTGGGTCAAATTTAAAAAAATGCTCCATATATGTCAAGTAACATATCAAACTAATCGTTATGCTTCAAGGATACAAAATATATATATAGTTTTATGTATGTAGGGTGTATGGTTCATGAGATATACACGAAATATTGGTCGGAGGTCACATGAGGTCAAATTTTAAACAACGTCCGATTTGCGTGAATGACATGTCAAATTATTTGTCATGAGCTGCACATTCAAAAATATATACATTTATGGAATAAAAATCTCTATTTTGGATATTATGACATGTCAAAATGCCATTGGTTGATTAACACAACTTGACCTCTCGGATCTGCAAATATACGACAAGCAATTCTTACCTGGTAAAAGTTGATGGAGTTCGCCTTGTGGTCTAGAGGGCGCTGTTTCTATGGCAATGTTGTCTTCGACTGGTGGTCCACCCATTGGTACTGGTGGGGCGTCATCTTCTGGGTCACTGTGTGGTGTGGCTGAATATGCAAGTGACAAGGTTTTATTATTTTATCCAAAAATTGTAAATTTATTGTCAACAAAAATATTATTGGCATAAAATGTGTCACAATTACTTCTTAAAAGAGGGGTGAACTTTATATGAAACATTTAAGTAATATCAACAACAAAATGATCTTCCTTTATGGGCATGGTAAAAGAGATGGCTATTTTTGATAAATTTGATATTTACTACAGTTCCCACCATTTTCACAGCAAAATTAGTCTAGAAAGGGAGATGAAAATCTTTATAAAAACCAAGGTTTTAACTTGGGGCCCCACTCATGTGACAGGTTAGGTGATTTTGTAAGGAGAGAACTTTGATGCGCCAGACATTCTGCTGGTATAGAAAGACGATTGTGCAATGGCTTAAGGTGACATATTTTGTTGTGTACAGTCTTGAATATTTGTCTGACACAATAGATGTTTTAATGACTTAAAAATGTCTAAATTGCCCCAGGTTTTTCTACATACAAAGTGACATTTATATATATATGTACAGCTATATAGAAGATTGACTAAAGACCATGAATCCTAATAACAGAAGAACACATCAGATAAACAAACTCGTCAAGTGCCCAATCCTGAGATAGCTGACCCAAGAATCTGTGCTACATGTGATACACACAAAATTTAAGACAAAATAGAAACTCATGGATTATCTCATGTCTGTGCGGGCTACTTACTGGCATCGGCATATTCATTCATGGCTACTGTGAGTAATTCGATATCAGCTGGGTCAAAGGACTGAGGCTTCTTAGGCGCTGCCTCTCCTTTTGATTCCGGTGCTGATAAACCTTCATCCACTCGAGCCTGTGGGAAAAGACAGGTTTTTCTACATACAAAGTGACATTTATATATATATGTACAGCTATATAGAAGATTGACTAAAGACCATGAATCCTAATAACAGAAGAACACATTAGATAAACAAACTCGTCAAGTGCCCAATCCTGAGATAGCTGACCCAAGAATCTGTGCTACATGTGATACACACAAAATTTAAGACAAAATAGAAACTCATGGATTATATCATGTCTGTGGGGCTACTTACTGGCATCGGCATATTCATTCATGGCTACTGTGAGTAATTCGATATCAGCTGGGTCAAAGGACTGAGGCTTCTTAGGCGCTGCCTCTCCTTTTGATTCCGGTGCTGATAAACCTTCATCCACTCGAGCCTGTGGGAAAAGAGAACATGATAATTTAAATAACATCAAGGAATTTCTTGTAAATATGCCTGCTGGATCTAGAAAATTAGAACATCTCTATACCTATTTTTGGCTAAGAAACCCACCCGTCAATATACTGATTTTGATAGAAAAACACATCCAATTGGGTGCTTTTTGAAAAAAATAGATACAATTTAAGCAAATTAGGCCCATTCATCTCTAATAAAACCACAAAATCACTTCACCAATATCTGTGACAAAACACCTGAAACTGCAGGCACAGATATGTATAACATGTCAATATGAGTATCCTCCCGATGGGATATTTATCAATATTTGATGAGTACTCAATTATCATTTTACAGAGGAACAAGAGTCAAAATTTTCTGAAAATGCAATTGTTTTAATAAACATCTCAACGTTGGCTGAGAGTGTTTATTGACTTGGACATTGTTTGTTTCCATTTTTTCTGCAACTTTTACATATTTTTTAATGCCACTTTACAAAATTGCTCTTAAAATGAGCAGCAAGCAAGAAATGTCCCTTACCATTCCAGCATATTCACTTGGTTCCTCTTCTTCTGCACCCTCAGGCCTGTCTTCATCCTGCAAAGAGATAAACATATTTTTACCTCTAATCTATGAAGCAAGTTGACTAAATTAGCTAGCAAATCAATGCCTAAAATCATTGCAAAGAGGGTATCAAATGAATTCATGTCAAAGCATTATGAGTCTTTCATATCTATATAGTCAAGTGATTTCAGTTTTGTGTCATATATGCAATATATGGTTTCCAAATTTCCAAGCAAGAAAATGAAACTTTTAAGTATACAGTCAGAAAAAAGGGGTCTTGATACAAAATGAAAATTTTACAAAGAGACTAGTCAATCTCAGTAGAAGCAAATACTTTGGGCAATCATCACAGACCTTTTTAACCAGTTAGCAAAGTGATGCAATGGGTAGCAATGAATCTAAAAAATAGAATTTTCATTTTTCAACTATGCAGCCCTAAACTATGGTCTTCAAGGGGCAAATCCCAATTGTACAAATTTCATTTCTTTTTTAGGGAAGGTTTTCAATTCTCTTGCTCCCAGATGGCTCGAGTTGTAGCTTGTTGTATTGTTCCACTTTATCAAGAATAATTACAGTAAGAGTCTACTGTATGTTCAGAGTTATATAATATATGAGTCCTCACAAGCAGATTCAGATTCAGACTGAATCTGAGATAAGAACTTCTTCACATGATCAGTTTGTTTATCATGTTCAGGACTTCATATGCACAAATTATTGCATTGATTTTTGAAAGATGCAATGATCGATACAGATTGACTGACAATCACTATTATATTTGTTCAGAGAACCTTGTTCAGAAAAAGTGACGATAGGTGGCCTCATAAACTACTCACGTCTAATTTGCTCAAGTTGACGGCTGATTCCTCTGGTGGCGCTGATTCTTCGGCAACCATGTCCTCTTCTGTGATTGGTGCTTCACCTACAGGTGATGTTGAATCGTCTTCCTCTGTATCCATAGGCTCTGCGTAGGGAAAAACAGGTTGTATTTTTCATTAGTTGACTACACACTATGTGCCAAGCAAAATCACATACATTTACCAAAGTCATTGCTGTCTGAAGCAGACTGTATGCATAATATCAACCGATATAGCAGAGTGTGGACCATCTTCACACAGAATTTTTTTTTTATCACGTTTTTTAGTAGGTCACTATTTTTTTTTTCCGGCCACTTTGCGGCCAATTTTTTCCCCCTTTTTTTCTCTCGATGTAAGAAAATAAAATAAAAAAGCAAAAAATCTCTTTTTTTAACCATATGCGCACGGGAAGCTGAGACAGAGTTCTTTTTTTCTTTGGCCTTACATATCAAAATTGTGATAGTATCAATCTTTTTGTTTTAAAAAGAGGCCAAAATTATTAATATCTTTTAGTTGCATTTTTTAAACAAACAATTAAACAAAAAAACCAATCAATCTTTCTGCTGCAGCAGCAAAATTTTATGCAGGTTGGAACACAAAACAATATATTTTTTACTGGGCTTTACAACACCAGTACTTACGGTCCACAGCAAGTTCATTGAGGGCATCTGCAAACGCTGCCACATCTGCAGGGTCCATAGCCTTGCTAGGTTCTTCCTCAGTCTTTTCCCATTGGATTGGTTGGAAGGATTCTTCCTCAATGCCAGGCTGTTAAATCAACACAAATTACAATCATAAATAAAATGAAATGGAAGCAAAAACCTACATAATGGACACAACAAACGTATAGCACACCGATTAAGATCATACTATGTGAAGCATACTGGAACAAGCATTGAATCTTATAAAACATTAATTTTAACTAGTTATGGCAATAGCAATTGCATTTTGTTTTGGTATTTGCTGAAAATCACATCTTAAAACAATCTCTGCATATTTTGAACATTGTGTGTACATGTAGTTATATTATCCCCTACTCCTGATAATGAAATATGTATAACAATTAAACAAACCTATACATAAATCTTTTACAAAAATCATGTTGTATTTCTAATTTTAATAAATATTTCAAATCTTTATGGATTTTTTTTTTTAAATATTTCAAATCTTTATGAAAAACAAACTTCTTTACTTTTTACTTCATTTTTAATGCTTTCAAAAACCTTGACAAATATTTCAAATCTTTATGATGAAATGTTTTTATTCCCCTTTTAAGTCATAAGTTGACTTCAGTTTAATTTGTAGCGCTTTCTAATGAACTCATAGAGCTTTTCAGTTGAGCTGTTTTAAGCTTTTCAAATGGATTTTGGTGGTTTCAGGCAATATTTGTGATGGAATTGCTTGGTTGCATGGGGTGCACAGGCAGCTGAGTACATTGGGCTGGCTGGGGATATTATTAATTCGTTGAAATCTTTATTTTTAAAGACAAAACTTAAAACACAGCCAAAAGTGTAATGTTACTGTTTTAGTCACTCAGAGTTAACCACCATTAAATTGATTAAATTTTACCAGTGCAAACATACAAAAAAATCCAACAGCACTCAAGTAATTTGCATATGTATATAAAAACTGAAAGTTATTCCAGAGCATGATTTACGCTCCAGATATTCATAAACATTGTATTTCTTTCAGTTTTTACACAAAATATTCACAAAATACCTTTTTACAAGACATCAAGCAATAGCAGCTTTATATACATTAAAAAATATACACACCACACATCCTGACATAACTTATTTTCCGGAAACAAAAACACACCACCTCATTCTCTGTATCAAACACTTACACACCAACAATCAACAAATGAGAATCACTGCTCACAACAATCAACCCTTCAAGTAGAATAGTGAAACGAGTTTTGAGTGTAAGGGGCAAACTATTTTAGATTATGGATTATGAGTTGATTAAGTCACAACAACTTCAAAATGTATATACATTAGAATCAATTTGTGAAGAATTTAGATTTGGAGCTTGCAGGAAATTTTGAAAAAAATAAATAAAATGCCAGTAATTTTCATTGGGTAAAAATGCTACACAACAAATTTTGCATCATGAGATCTACATAAGCAGCAGGAAGGTACCACTGAAATTTCTGCAAAAACAAAAAATGCATAAAATGAATGAAATTACAAACAAATACTTTACCCTGTGGAGAGAGGCAGTATTAGGTGTATTCTTTTTATTATATCAAAAATTGAAACCAAGTATAAATAAATGCATTGATTGATACAGCCATGCATTTTCATCTTAAGAAATCACCAAAGCCTTATGGGTAAATAATAAGAAAAACATGCAACAACAACTTTTTAAATGAAAATAACGTCACAACACAACAACATAAAAATGTTGATTATAAGAAAACTACATGCATTGATACACACAATTTTTTATTAAAATCTTTCTATATTTCCCTATCCCCACACATTAACATAATGGCAAAAAACGATAGGGGCATTGGCAACGAGTTAAAACTAAAAGGCCATGCAAACTGGATTGTCTGTTTGTTTGTACTATATATAAATGTTTCCTCCACATGACATCTTTTGTACCTCAGAGTGTTCTCTTGGTTGGGATTCCATAGTAAATGTTGTTTCCTGTAGCAGATAATTGTTGATAGGAGAGAGAAAAAACAAAGAAACTTAATTGGTAACTTATACAATTATTTGCCATTTTATACACTACACTTACACTACATTAAATATCTTTTTAAAATTTTAAAGAGTATATATGTACAACACAATCATGCAATATGGGGTGTGGCTTTTGAAGTAGTCTTAATTCAGCAGCAATGCACTGTAATGCATTGGTCCAAACAATGGAAATATAAGACATTTTCAAAAGCCACAAAATCTTTTAAAGATTCATTTCAAAATGAAAAAAATAAATAAAATCTACTTGCCATCCAAAACATGTTTGTTTTATATGGAATGATTTCAGTGCGCTGGCCAAAATGCATTGCTGTAAATATTATGTATAGAGTGTGTATGCATGTTTGGATATGATGTAGTATTGGAAGCTGTATTTCTCAAATTATAGGCAAAGCAAAAATTTATTGGTCAATTTAAACAGAAATCAGAGGTACAGGGCCCCATTGTTTGTAAATGCAACCCCTACCCCAGATTTTTGTTTTCATTGTCCAATAAATTCTTATTTTGCCTATAAGTGTTTATAGGACAACATGGCTTGCTTAAAAATTCACATTCTACACATATTTGAATACAAAACAAAAGCATACATGCCAGAAAAATACAATAGCAACAGTTGAACAAATGCTCAAGTTTATTTCTGCAATCAAAAATTATGCTCTGCATGCTCATCCTTTGTTTCTCTTCTTTCAATTAAGTGTGAACCATAGAATATATCTTTTCATTAAAAAAAAATTTAAATGTTGTAAATATTATTTTCTTTGATGAAATTGTCTGTAAGCCGTAAATCAGTAGTATTGTTTTTTAAAAATAAGATAAAAGAGAGAAAGTTTAAGTTACTCACCTTTTATCACCAAAAGTTGGAAAATTAAATATCAAAAATATACTTCAAATCAAATACACTCAAACCAATATAGTACAAAGTATAAACAAAAAACTTCAAATCCAATTAGGACTAAATGATCAATGGAATTTCTAACCAAAATCAAACCAAAGTTAAATATATGACATTGATCATGGCAATTTTATATGATTCAGGTTATAAAAAGCAGATATTAAAACCGCTTATTGTTCAAATACTTACATATCAATAGGTAAAAACAATTAGCGGTTAAATAGTTATATGTGGAAATAAACAAATACTTTTAAATCTTGATTCATAATGCATTAGTTTTTGGTTTGAAATTAAATCTAAAAGGTGTTTTGCTCCATTTTTACTCCATCCCTCTCTGTTAAATATATTTGTTTGTTTTGCTACCAAATATCTTTAAGCATGCTATTTACACTTTTTACAAATTGTGTTAAATTGTCAGTAAGCAATCAAGCCAAAATTATGAAACTGAAACAATACAAATAAATAATGAAACAACACAAAGCAAACGCACACAAGTTGAAATATTTTACAAAATTGGACAGAAGATTTCAGAAGATAATTTATGACAAACATGGCACCTATTTACATTTGCAACTGGCATAATACTAAATCAAACCCTAATTGGGTATTTGATACCATTCAATCTGTGAACACCAATAAAAATGGTAAAATACAGCACAAATGAAGCATGCATTTGATGCATTTTTAATTCAATTCAAAACATATATCAAAATGATGGATGAAATAAAGGGCAGGTGTAGGAGGCGGCAGTGATAAAACACAGCAAAGGTTTGTAAACTTAAAACTAAAAACAACAGCAAGGGGAAAGCATATATATAAAGATTTCAAATAATCACTACATGGTATGTACATGATGTAACTAAAATGAAATTGACAGGGTTTGAAAAGAAACTCAAAATGGGTGGTCAAGGTAGAAGATGTTTTATTTTACCATCTATACTTCTTCAAACATTTCGCATATATATGGTGAAACAATACAGCCCATTCAATAAAAAATACACCAACTTGCAGAATACTGTACACCAAAATATTTAACTTTTTGATGATTACATCTAAGCAGCAACTTAAATCAAAACACAAAGAAATGGTGCTCTATGTACAGAAGTCAAAAAGGCAACTAAAAGGTGGCTGCCTGCAGTGGTGATGGCAGCAGCATGGATGCAGAACAAACATCACTGGACTGACATCTATATAAGAAACTGTGGACATCAATGTACCTCCTGTGATATAGATCCTGTTTCAACTGATTGGTAGCTAGATTCTACAAGTACTGTCTTTGTTTTGGTGTCTGCTTTGTCTTCGAGTCCAAGAGGCTCATGTTCAACTGATTGCAGATTTTCATCATCATCATCGATTCTTTCATCTTCTTCTGTGACATCAGCTTGTTCCTCCCCAAACCTTGATTCATCAATTGCTTTATCCTCTTTTGGTTGTGAATCTGTAATTTCTTCTTCTTTGTCTGCTTGACTATCATCTATATGACCTTCCATTGGGTCTTCCTGTTCATCTTCTTGACCCTGCTCTTGGCTAAATACTCCATCAGATTCTTCTTGCAGGAGGTCTTCTGGATCAGTTGGTTCCTCATCAGTTACAAGTTCCTCATCGGATACTTCAATCTCACTTTCTTTGCGAATAGAATCGGCAGCCACAACTGGAACATCTTGGGCATCATCCTCTTTTGAAGTGTCTTGATCAGCATGTGAGATTTCAGCTTCAACAGTAGTTTGCTCTGAGAAAAGGACTTCCTTTTCATAACTTTCACTTTGACTTGTGAGGGTTTCTGTTTTGTGGAAAGCAGTTGTTGCAAACACTGCACCTTCAAAACTAATTGTCTTTGATCCATCTTCAACTGGTTTGTCTTCAGTTTCTGATGTTGAATCATGTTCTTCATCTTTCACTGCCTCTTCAGATGGAATATCTTCTTGAATGATTTCATCCTCTTCCTTTTGAACTGGTGTATCCTCTGTTGTTGTCTCTTCTCTCTCATATGTTTCTTCATGAGTTGTGGTGGTTTCTGTTTTATGGAAAGCAGTTGTTGCAAACACAGCACCTTCAAAACTGATTGTCTTTGATTCATCTTCAACTGGTTTGTCTTCAGTTTCTGAAGTTGAAGCATGTTCTTCATCTTTCGCAGCCTCTTCAGATGGAATATCTACTTGAACAATTCCATCCTCTTCTTCCTCCTTGCCTGATATCGTGTCTTCAATAGGTGTTTTCTCTGTTGTTGTTATCTCTTCCCTCTCATATGTTTCTTCATGACTTGTGGTGGTTTCTGTTTTATGGAAAGCAGTTGTTGCAAATATAGCACCTTCAAAACTGATTGTCTTTGATTCATCTTCAACTGGTTTGTCTTCAGTTTCAGATGTTGAAGCATGTTCTTCATCTTTCACTGCCTCTTCAGAGGGAATATCTTCTTCAACAATTTCATCCTCTTCTTCCTTGCCTTGTATATCATCCTCAATAGGTGTTACTTCTGTCGAAACCTCTTCTTTTTCGTAAGTTTCAGTTTCATGATAGCTGGTGGTAGTTTCTAATTTATGGAATGCAGTTGTCACAAAGACAGCCCCTTCAAAACTAATTACCTTTGATTCATCTTCAACTTGTTTATCTTCACTTTCTGATGTTGAATCATGTACCTCATCTTTCACATCGTCTTCAGGCTGTATATGTTCTTGAACAATTTCATCTTCTTTTTGGCTTGGTGTTTCTTCTGTTATTTCCCCTCTTTCATGTGTTTCTAGCTGACTTGTGATAGTTTCTGTTTTATGGAAAGCAGTTGATGCAAAGACAGCACCTTCAAAGCTAATTGTCTTTGATTCATTTTCAACTGATTTTTCTTCAGTTTCTGATGTTGACTCATGTATCTCATCTTTCACAGCTTCTTCAAGTGGAACATCTTCTTGAGCAACTTCCCCCTCCTCTATTTCACCTGTTTCTTCCTCTTTTCCTGGTGCTTCATCTTCAACAGGTGTTCCCTCTGTTGTTATCTCTTCTCTCTCATATGTTTCTTCATGACTTGTGGTGGTTTCTGTTTTATGGAAAGCAGTTGTTGCAAAGACGGCACCTTCAAAACTGATTGTTGTGGACTCATCTTCAACAGGTTTG
>JXSR01S075458.1:81516-97317 GCA_000969725.1 Ophiothrix spiculata | reverse complement strand
TTTACAAACCGTGCACCCTACATTCATGAAATTTGGTGGGTACGTGAGGATAAAGCTGCGCTTGTGCCAGCTGCAATTTGAGCGCAAAATATGCTAAATAAGTACCTAATTCGCATAATTTATGCATAAAATGTTGCTTATTTTTCAACCTTGTTTGATTTAAGTGACCCCGTCGTCTGACCACTCCCTTGGGGTCAAAGGTCAAAATAAAGGTTAAATTTTCAACTTTGTGCGATTTCAAAAGTTAAGGTATCAAATTGTTCGTCTTGGACCAGTGATCAAAAGTGACCCTGTCGTCCGACCACTCCCTTGGGGTCAAAGGTCAAAAGAAAGGTCAAATTTTCAACTTTGTGCGATTTCAAAAGAAGGTGTCAAATTGTTCGTCTTGGACCACCGATCAAAAGTGTCAAAGGTGACCCCGTCGTCCGGCCACTCCCTTGGGGTCAAAGGTCAAAAGAAAGGTCAAATTTTCATATTTGTCCTATTTCAAAGGTTGAGGTGTCAAATTGTTTGTCTTGGACCAGCAATCAAAAGTGTCAATGGTGACTCCGTCGTCCGACCTTTCCGTTAGGGTCAAATTTTCAAATTTGTCCGATTTCAATGATGAAGACCACGGACACGTACACGTACACACTGTGTCAAATTGTACGTCTTGGACCAGCGATCAAAAGTGTCAATGGTGACCCCATCCTCCGACCTTTCGTTGGTGTCAAATTTTCAACTTTGTCCGATTTCAAATATTAAGGTGTCAAATTGTACGTCTTGGACCAGCGATCAAAAGTGTCAATGATGACCCCGTCGTCCGACCTTTCCCTTGGGGTCAAATTTTCAATTTTGTCCAATTTCAAAGATTAAGGTGTCAAATTGTACGTCTTGGACCAGCGATCAAAAGTGTCAATGGTGACCCCGTCGTCCGACCTTTCCGTTTGGGTCAAATTTTCAACATTGTCCGATTTCAAAGATTAAGGTGGCAAATTGTTCGTCTTGGACCAGCAATCAAAAGTGCTAATGGTGACCCTATTGTTTAACCATTTTTCTATACAAATATATCAAAATCATCAATATATATGATGGGTCAAATGAGACATAAGTTACACCATTGATTGTAAAAATGACCATAAATTGAATTATAAAGAATTTGTCAAAGAAGCAATTAATCAATGTTAAACTAACTAGTTTGTAGAAGTCTTTGAAATGACAAGAAGTTTAAGACACTGTCCTTGATGTACCTGTGTTATTTGTAAATATTATCATGCGTATAGGCCTACTTTCCATCACTTTTCATGAATATTAACGCTAAAGAAATTTTATCATAATTATCTTTAGTTGTTCCACTTTTTAATTTGCCATATGTGATGACTCACCCCGAAAAGGGGGACTTTGCGACAGAACACTTTTCAACAGGTAAAAATAGGCAGCAAAAAATAAAGAAAATAATAAGAATTCCCAGCAGATTTTCTGTTGTAAAATTTGATCGCCTTGATCAATTTGATCGCCTTGATCAATTTCAACAAGTAAGGTGTCATTTTAAAGCTTAGAAAATGCTGCCAACAGATGAAATGAAAAAGTCAAAATTGATATCATCTTCAAAGTCCCCCCTTTCGGGGTGAGCCATCACATATTTGCATGACAAAAGTATTTGATTTATAAGGAAATCTAAAACATATACATGTAAATTGTAAATTATAACTGTGATGAGTTATACTTAGTCTAATTCGGAGAAATGGCCGTTCGGAGCTTACGTGTAGTTCAGAATTAAAACCATAAAGGGATAAAAATAAAAACCTTTCGGAATAAGAACCTTTCGTATCAAAAACCATTCGGGACAAAATCTTTTTGGAATTCAGATTTTTGGAGCAATAGCCTTTCGGAGTAAAAATCCGTCGGATCAATGGACTAAAAATCATTCAGAGAAACAGCTGTTTGGAGAAAAAATGTCCAGAGAAAAAACATTCGGATTAAAAACCGTTCGGAGAAATGACACGGACTGTCCCCAAAAAGAGAAATTGTTTGAGCATTTCATCGATACAAAACAATACAAAATAATACGGTCCTGAATGTATGTTAAAGAGCAATTCATGATCCACTTTTCACCCTCAAGGTCACCTCTATCAGAACTGAGTTTTTTAGCTTACAAGAATCCTCAAACTTGTATACATGTGTATGCTACGATTCCAAAACCATTCTTTCAAATGTGCTTGCGTTTTTGAGAAAAGTGAGAAAATTTATTGTCGGGGGCCCCGACAGTAACTACACAATACAGTAACCTATGGGGATTTTTAAAATGCTGAAAAGCTTGTAACTTGGAAACGAACGGCTGGAATCAAGTGAAATTTTCAGTATTAATATGTTGTACTCTTCTTTTTATTTATCTAGAAAAGAGGCGAGATTTTGTCACATCAAAATCATGAATTGCACCTTTAACACGTTTTCCCATTTGTGATGACCATTGACATGTAATTTTTGCCTTTTTTTTTTTAACTGCCACAGTTAAAATAACTGAAGACATCGAAGCCAAATGCAGTACAACTGAACTGATGTTAGGTATAATGAAAGACAGCATGGAGGACGAGGCTTCTAGTCAGGTGAGACTTAGGAATTCAAAAACTTGATGGGAATCAGATTACCCAGTGCAATTTTTTGACCATGTTGTAGGAATAGGGACATCTGGCAAGTCCAACAGCTCATTCGTCCATATGCTTGCTAATCTGAATTGTAACTGCGCCTGCTCTTGCGTGTCCTGATGTTGTAAAAAGAGGCATGCTAGTCCAAATTTTCAAAACAACTTGTTAAAAAACAAAAACGTTTCTGTGCAATACCCTTTTTTATAATTCGGACCAGCGAGCTGCTTTTAAAATTCGAACTAGCAAGTCTTAAAAATTCAGACTGACAAGCCTATTTCATTCAGATTTGCGAGTTCTTTTTGGACTATTGAGCCTTTTTTTTCAACCTTAGTAATTCTTTTCCCTATTGACTAACGTGTTCGGACTAGCGACCCTTCAGACTAGCAAGTCGTCGGACTATTGAGCGGACTCCATAGGTATTGCCGCCATTTTGATAGTTGCGCATGAAAGAGCTGCAGTCCCAATGCATCTTTTGGGTTAGGCCAAACAAAAGAAATTTTGAAGTTTCCTGTAATTAACATGTTGGAAAAAAAAACTGGTAGGAAGAAAATTTTACTCTATGGCAAAATTGTGTGTGTGGTTCAATAGGATTAATTTAATAAGAGCAAGAGATTGACTCATATCGCAAGTCGCAGAATGAGGAACATGTGTAACCAAACCGTGGATGAGGGGCATGTCATGATTCTACATAGGTCGCAATTTTAAGCTCCGCTATGGTTGGAGGTTGATGTTAAAACTGAACTGGTTGTTTCAATATTGTGTTATTGGCGCTGATAATTGATCTGTGGCCTACAAACTGCATTTTGTTTATTTAGTGTTTTTTTTAAATGATATGAATTCTAGCAATTTGACCTATGGCTAACCATTAGAGTTTGAAATAAACCATTAGCCTGTTTCTACTCAAGTATGCTTACCCGGGTAATGCCGATTAAGTTTAAGAAACCCGGGTAAGTCATCCAGTAGAAACACAAAATAGTCGGTTTATTCAAAATCCGTGTACGACAATTACCTGTGTATTGTACCCACCTCTGGAGGTGGTTATTGCCGTTTAAATAACGTGTTGCAATCCAGTAGAAACGGTACCGGTTATAAATGAGAATCCGATTATCACAATGCATCGCCGCGCAAAAGGTCAATCAACCTGTACTTTCCGTACATCCGGTGTACACAGTATTTCATCAAATGAAAACCAAAAATAATCGGATTCTGTCGTGAGTATAAACAGAGCGGTGTAAGTGCAATACAGTATTCTTACACGGTAAACATGATTGGTTTGTAAGTTACATTTGGGTAGAAACAGGCTACATAATTATTCATACAAAACATAGATGCAGATCTATGGAAATATGGCCACATGCTGTTTGTGCACCAGGTCATTTTTACACACTGACTAGCTACATGTACTAATTAAAGGCCAAACAATTTAAAACTAATTTGACAATGGAAACACTAGTACAGGGCAAGGATTGCATTTACAAACAACCGGGCCCTGCATTCCGGATTTTTGTTTACACTGTCCAATAAATAATTGGCCATTTAAGGTGGAATTACCCTTTTTAAAGAACTTTTAAGGTCTAAAAATTATTATTATAAATTCAGTTTCTTAAAACTTTAAGAAGTGCAATTCAAGCTTTTCATTTTATTTGATCTTGGGGCAACTTTCTCAAAAAACATTGTCCCCATCTCAGCAAGATGCAGATCATGGGGGATTTGACCTGAAACGGGGGCAACTTGTTTTCTCATTTTGTTACATTTTCTACAGCAACCAGACACCTGATGAAAGCCTGGACTGAAGTGTCTGCAAGGGACCATCCAAATGTCTATTCTTTTTATAACATCAAGCTCATTTACTATAATTTCATTTATATTTTATACAGCCTCCTGAAAACTCTGGACCAATGAAGTCTCCACAAGGACCAACTAAGGTGAAAACTGCCACCATAGATATGTTCTTCAAATCTCCGCCAAAGCAGTCACCCAAACCCACCAACATCTTGGGTTACTTCAAGCCAATGACGGACACCAAGGTATCCACACCATCATCAGATGCCAAAGTATCCAAGCTGGATGGAGATGCAAGCAAGTTAAAAATAAATAACAATGTAGATATAAATGAGGAAAAGGCTGAGCAGAATCATTCAAAGAAGGCAAATGCTTCTGACAATGCGGTGGTTAATGGAAAGAAAAAGAAAACAGCTACAAAAGCTGCAGGTAAAACAAAATCAAAAGGAGGCGAGAAAGATGACAAAAAGAAAGCACCTTCTGGTTATGAAAAGCAAACAGAAAACAAGCAGGGCATTGACAACGCTAAGCACCACGATGCATCTGAAAAATCATCCAAAGCCGCAGGCAAAACAAAATTAAAAGGAGGTGAGAAATCTAGCAAGAAAGCACCATCTGGTGGCAAAAAGCAGAAAGAAAGCAAAAAGAAACTGAAGGATGCAGTAAGCAATGAGCAAAATGATGTAGTGGAAAATGACAACACTAGTCTAGATGATTTTGATGTAAGCAAGACAGAGCAACCCAATAAGGAACGCAATACATCCAAGAAATCTTTGTCGAATCTAAACAATCAAGATAGTGAGAAATTTGATGGAAAGCCCAATGATAATTCAACCAAGGAAAGCAATAAGGCACCCTCATCAGTTGTAGCCTATCAAGATTTCCTTGATGCAGATGAAAAAGATGTTCAGGAGAATGAAGTGGAGGGTAAAGATGTTGAAGGAAGTGGGGCAGACTCTTCCACGGTTATATCATATGAAGACTTCTTGAGTCAATCATCCGAAGAAGAGGTTGAAGAAGAGACTGATACTAAAAAAACGGTGAAAAATGATAATGAAAATAACCATATATCTGAAGACCTTGTTGATGTTGATATGGAAGATGTTACTGAAGACCAATCTGTGGTTTCCATGGAAACAGGTGAAACTAGCGATGATGATATCTTCGGGGATGGGGATGAAGCTGTTTCTGTTGCAGAATCACCCAATGCATTAAAGAATGCTAAGAACGATGGAAGTTCCAAACAAGATGAATGTGAAAACAACAAAATAAGTGATAAAACATCTTCTAAACTTCAAAAGGTGAAAAAGGAGGTCACTTCTGAGGATGATGATGATTTGTGCCTGCCAAAACGAAAGGAAGTGCATGTGACGGCTGAAATTCATACTCCTCCGGTCATCACCCCGGCAGCTTCGCCATTGGCCTCACCTGGTGATTCGCCAGTCACGTCAAAACTTAAATCTAACGTTGTGGTCGACGTAACTGATTTGAACCTAGGCATCTGTGTTGAAGAAACGGATGTTAACATCAAACCTGAAAAGTCTTCCAGTCTGACGAGTAGTAGCTTGAAAAGTAGTTCAACAAATATTTCAGTTAAACTGGCTCCTTCTAAAGTCTACAGTATATTTCAGAAGAAAACTGCTACCAAAGAATCATCTCAATCTCAGGGAAGTGATGACAAATGCCAAAAGGTGGAAGGCACAGATGATACCAAAGATTCAACAAAATCTAAAGATGGCAAACCTAAGAAAACCTCAAGGAAGTCCGTTGCAGAATTAGTTAAATCTACTAAAGCAAATACTTCCAAGAATGATGCAAAAGATAAGGAATGTGATCTTGGACAAGATGGGAGTGAAAGCAAAAAGAAAAAGTTGAGCTTGAAGAAGGGTAGCAAAGCAAATTCCAAGGCAATATCAAATGGCGATTCAGCAAAACTGAAAATAAATGAGGATGCAGTTGATAAAAGCAGTGATCAGAAGGATAATGCCAAAGGGAAGAAGAGAAAACTTAGCCTCAATAAGAAAAAACAAAATGCTGAAGACAATGCAACATCCTATAGACCCCGCAGACTTTCAGCTGTAAAAGCCAATGCCAATGTTCTGGAACAACTTCAAATTGAGGCAGCAGGTTCCCTTGCTGGTTCAGAAACTGCCACAAGCCAGGAAGATGTTCCCCAACCGAAGAAGAAGACTTTGAAAGATCTTTTCCCTTCAGCTACAGATACTGGTGCTTCAGACCAGGATGATGGGGTCAAAGGGAAGGCTATGAGGGCTAATAAACAAGCTACTCCTGGGAAAGGTAGAAAGAAGTTAACAAAGCAAAAAGCAGTCATTTCTGATGATGACAGTGATAATGACGATAAAGAGGATTTAGCATCTCCAAAGACAAATAAGAAATTATATAAACGGAGAAGTAAATCTCTGGTGTTAGCCTCTGATGATGAAACGGATGAAGTATCTAAGACACCAGATGGAAAGAAGACAATTAACCAAAAAGGGGGTCAGACTCCAGATGACATTACGTCAGATGAAAAGGTCAAGAGGAAGAGACTTCGCCCAAGAAAAATTGAGGCCAAGCCAGCAGACAAAGCTGACGATAAAAGCAAAGATACAATTAATGATTTAAATTCTCCCAAAATAAGCAGTAAGAAAGCATCTAAAAGGAAAAGCCTCCCTCTGGAAGACTCATCATCTGATGATGATACCGAAGATGAAACCAACTTGAAATCAAAAGAAGGAATTCAGAAGAAAGGAAGCAAACGGAAAAGTCAGATTCCAGCTGACGTAACTCCTGGTGGACAACCAAAAAAGAAAAGAGGTCGCCCAACGAAAGTTATAACAGATGAAGGAAAAGCTTCCAATCAGAAAGGTTCCGTTATGGCATCATCTCCAAAAGGAAGCAAACAGAAGAGTCAGATTCCAGCTGCCGTAACTCCTGGTGGACAACCAAAAAAGAAAAGAGGTCGCCCAATGAAAGTTATTATGGATGAAGGAAAAGCTTCCAAGAAGAAGGGTCCTGTTTTGACATCTCCAAAGGTACTCAAGAGTAAGGTAAGTTTAAATACAAACATGTAGACCAGTGGTGGGCAACCTTTTTACTACCGCGGGCCAAAAAAGAGTTGCAATATTTTTCGCAGGCTGCACCAAGACAGCTCATTGAGGCATGATATGAGTATCGTTATCATCTTCAACCACAATAACCCCTTTTATAACGTAATCACACTTTCCAATTATAAGTTTGAACCCCTCAAAAATTTCTGCAAAGGTGTCTGACGCGAGTGTAAATTTTTAGGGTTATTTTGGGCGCGTTCACATTTATTTTTTTGGTTCAAATTTTAATGAATACTAGATTTATTCCACGCACAGTAACAATTGTATTTGGTGCAACCATTTTCAGATTGTACATATTATTTTTTCCTCTGGGGGCTTGTCGGGCCGCACAAAATCACGCGATGCTGCCTGCGGGCCGTAGGTTGCCCACCATTGATGTAGACTAATATAATATGAAAGTCCGGTCATAATAAGTTCTTACCATGATTTCGACATTCCTGCAGATGAATTGAATGAACATTTTTTCTGATGCTTTTGGCACACCAACCAAGTCTCATCAATTATTAGTCAGAATGTATCAAGTTCTTTAATGCGATACAGATTTGCAAAGAACGAATGATTTAAAAAAAATCACCTCTGAATTCAATTGTTGTAAATTGATAAATTTCACGCAGAGAACCATTATCAGTACAAATGAGTACAGGGCCAGTGGTAAATGTTAATACGGTATCTAACAGGTCAATAATGCTACCGTGTGCCGTCACGATGAATTGAATAGCCCGCGCTGTGGAGCGATTCCTAATGTTGACCCCAGCTACTCACAGTAGGCAGTCATGGTGTTTGTGGTTTTACCCTCAGTGTGTCGTTCAGGAATTTACAACATTTGAATTCAGAGGTAAACTTTAAAAATCATTCGTTCTTTGCAAATGTTGAAGAGCTTGATACATTTTGACTACAAATTGATGAGACTTGGTTGGTGTGCCAAGCATTACCAGAAAAACGTTCATTTTAATTCATCTGCAGGCGTGTCGAAATCATGGGTAAGAAATTATGACGCGGAGTTTAAGTTCATCGACCAAGAAATTGAATGGGGATAAAATGAGTACCCACTGTATGCAATGGGGTTTGAACCCCACTCATTTCATTTTTACCCCACCCGTTTTATCAAGACACCCTTTATACTGAAAATTCTCTGAACCTACCCTTTCAGAAATTTTAGTAACTTTTTCATTTTGATGGGGATGTTGATTTCATCCAACTTTTGTTCAATGATTAGTCCTAAGCCTACCTCGGCAATATGGAAAACAAATTTATGGCAACAACATCACTCATTTGACTGTTGATATGGTCATTCTGATTCTCAGAACTTCTCAGCATATTTTCAGTTTTTAGTCACAGTGTAAGCAACACCATCCTTTTATTTCAATTCCACCCTTTTTATCAAGGCACCCTTTACACTGACAATTCTCTGAACCTCGCCCTTTTGACAAGTTTGGGATTTTTCTAGATCCATCCTCTCTAAAGCGTGTGATGCATAAGGTGTTAAATTCCCGTTTTTAAATTTCTTTAAACTAACCAAACTCGGAATATAATACTCGGCTTTGGCCGCATCACTTTTCAGACAGAAAAAAGAAAAGTATAAAAAAAAGATTTAATAAATTTATTTTGATGCTTTTTATTATAGTCCTTGCTTTTAACAACAACACAGTACTGTGCAAGTTTTTAGTACCTATTGACTTCTGGGGCTTAATTGTTTCCTCATTTTTGATAACTACATGTATAGGGCTACATGCCGAAAATAAGTGGAATGGCTCAGGGGCCATTCCACTTATTTTCCTTTTGACGCCCCTGTACATGTACATGCCCAGGGTTACATGCCGTACCAAGGGCTGTACCACTTATTTTCCTTCCGACGCCCCTGTACATACTTGCGTACAATAACACCAAGAAACTTATTACCAAAAAATCTGAATGAAAAAGGAATAGCAGCAAGTACACTTTACATTATTAATTACAGAAAGCAAAGCTTGCATGGTTTACTAAAGCCAATCAACAAAAACATGCCAAGCAAAAAATATCTTGGGAATTTTGTTATAAAGACCAGATGTCTTGCTTAGATGATATTCCACATAACCTTTTCCTGGTTTCCCACATTTGGGGATTTCAGAACGATGCAGTTGATTTTGCTTTACTAGTAGAATAGATGTATATTAGCATTTAGGTAAACCAAAATTTTGTGATCACTTGAATTGCGTGTTTGATTATTTACACTCCCGGTCAAAAGTGTTTGCGCACAAAACCTTTAACCAGCCATATCTCGAGAAGCGTTCATCATTTGCTCTATATTTTTTCGGATTTATATTTTGCATACATGTATCTAAAAAACTCAACAAGAATTGTATTTAACGCATTTGAAAATATTGCGTGCTAAACATATTGTGTACTTTCTTCTGCACATTATAAACGGAGTTTATACATAACCGTTCATTTGTTGGAAAACTTTTTACCTGACAATGTTCTTTATGGCGATACGGTGATAACGAGCATTGAAAAATAAAAAAACATAGGTACATATCAAAAAGTGGGTGTTGTGTATTTGTATATGGTCCAGGAAATCGGCCATTTTTATGGTTATTGAAGATCGAATATCAGAGGAAACATAAATTACTTGTATTGGATACATTAAGCATCTATAAAAAAACATGAACTTTTTCAGAGTCTTGGTCGTTTGATATAATAATTACGTTTTTGCCCGTGCGCAAGGGTGCGCAAACACTTTTGACCGGGAGTGTACATGTTTATCGTTACAGAGTGCAATCAAGAAGGAGAAAGCTAAACAACTTTTAAAAAAGGCAAAAGCAACTAAAACATCGCCATTGAAATCAAAGAGAGCTCTGAACAAAAGCCTCAACAAAACTATTGAAATTCTTGACAACAGTTCGGAAGATAAGAAAGTGAAAACCAAGCCTCTGAAGAGTCTGAAAGATGTACTGGGAAAGAAAATGAATGCCAAAGCTACAAAGTCTAAAGATGGAAAGAAACACGTGTCCAAAGAAGATAAGAAGAAGATTCCAAAGCTGGGTGCAGAGAAAGATGTCGATCAGAAGAAACCAGATGAAGTGGTAAAAAGCCAAAAGCAAGTAGGGACTGTTACCATGTTACACAGAAAGAAAACTAATCCAGATGAACCCAAGAAAGGTAGGGTTTTAACTAAAACATGGTGCGTTCAGAATGCCGGTGATTTTATAGCTGTACATCTACCGATATGCAGTTATTTAAGAATGCCTTTAAAGTAAGAATACCTTTTTAGAAGCGAGTTCACATGCTGAACTTGATTGTGATGTTGGTTTCACTCCGGAAAGCCGCTACAGTGGCTCGTAAAAGCGTGCATGATTGTCTAGAAATAATTTCCAACTTAACCTATAAAAATACCTGTTTAAAAATGGAAGATGAAGAAAATCAAAATTTCGTCTGTAACCGCCTCACCTGATACTAGAGATACCTAGTGACAGCATAAAAAGTTTTTGCCCTGTAACTCCAATATTCGAATCTTGATAAAGAATGCGTCTTCGGAAGCGGATCACATACTGAACTTTTCAACAAAAAAACCCAGTGATTTAAGTCCAAGGGGCAAAAATGCATATATTATTTGGCGCCAAATATTTTTAGAAAGCCTAGCAAAGATTTACCTCACCACTTGAATTTGTCCTAGTGATGTTGCAATAACAAGTATAGGCACTGAATCTGAAATCATCTTAATTTGCTTCAACTGCAAGACTGTTGTCACCTACATAATATCATAGCTTTCAGATTGCGTTTTGCAGGTGTAGGCCTAAAGCTGAACTCTCGCAATGCAAATACAGTTGAGAAAAGCTGCACTATCTATTGCGTTTTCATGTTGTCGGCTGACACAGTCTGTTTGCGTTTTGAGTGTGAATTAATTTGCAGTAAAAGTTGTTGGAAATCATTGGAAACGTAATGCATTGCGTTTTCAGGATGAATTCAGCTCAATTTATACACAAGTTTCATCTTTTCTTCCTCAGTTCCAGCCAACCTGTGCCCACTTTTCACCAAAGAAGGTCAGTTAGCAGCAAGCAAGAGACAAACTGCAATGATGGAAGCCCAGTCCCAGCCAGAGCCAGATGCCCTCATTTTACTCAGTGACGACGAGAGTTGCGATACGAGATTCAGCCAAGGTGCAGATTTGTGTGCAGGGCCATTGAGTTTTAGCGGTTTGATAAGTGGCGTAGCAAGACAAAAAGAACAAGAGAAAAAAGTTCAGGATCTTCCTTTTCCAGCTTTTCCATCTGTGAGCCACGTGCTCCAAAAAGGTACCTGTTTAGATTAGGCCAGAGTAAAAAATGTTTCTTATGCCCACCCTCCTTATTATTTTTTAAAGATTTTTCAAATTTCTTTTATTTTGTAATGTTTCAATCATAATTTTATCTTAAATATGTTTCAGAAGGCAAAACATATTCTACAGCCTTGCTAAGTGAAGCATTCCAAGAGAGTTTTGTGATCTCCGAAGGTTTAGCTCTCAGAACAAGAAAAGACCCTTTTTAGATATAATATTGCATGCTGGACATGTAAATAAGTCTATTTTAAAATAGCTAGAGCAGGTTCAATGAAAAAAAGAAAAAGAAAATAACAAGGTCTCTTCCTCCTATTTTTTTAAATCCTGGACGAGAAACATGTTTTTATTTTATTTAGCCTAACCACATTAATAAATCTATATGAAATTTAACATTCCTAGAAAACTTCATCCGCTGATGGTCTCCCTGAGATTAGTTGTACAAAAATGTATGTAAAATGACACATCGTACCAAATCATTTTGGAGTAAAAACAAACATTTTTGGCCTGAGGATCATGGAAATCTGCAAGAAGTGTGTGTGATTTATGACATTTTTTCAAAAAGTACTGAGAGGTGTCTGCTTTCTGAACAGAACTCTCTTGGGTGACAAAAAAACGACTGACAACTTGCCTACAATTTGTCTGAATCATGTAAAGTCTACAGATTATTATTCATCAAGTATATAAGCCATCCTTTAAAACAATATCACTGTATATAAATGCATTTAATTCTCATCATTTTAATTTCATTGCTTTATATTCACAAACAGATGAAGCTGAGACAAAGTTTTGGAATCTACCAAAAGTAAATCTGCCACTGAGGGCAGCAAACAGTTCAGTCCAGATGGTGGCAGACCTAAAACGTGGAATGGTGACATTTTGCAGAGACAATGGGTCTAAGGAAGAAGCACAATTTCAGGTATGTTTTGTCGATCAAGTTCCTTTTGTGTGTTGAAAGGGAGAGGAATTTGGGTGATGTTTTAGAAAAATTCAAGTTGATAATTTAAACCAGAGATGTATCTCACCAAGCCTCAAAATACTTTTTTTTTTTACCAGGGCTATTTTAATTTTAAAATAGCCCCAGTCAATCATTTCATGGGGGCAATTTTGGGGATCACCAGAGCTATTTTTTAATATTCATAATTTTACGTCTAAACACCAAAATGTGACAAAATGAAACACACAATTTCGAAGTGTTTGTTAATTCGTGTATATAGAGATGGTCAAAATTCTGAAGTCTACTTTGAGCATCCCCATACAATTTTTTTAATACCCCCCCCCCCCCCCCCCCCCCCCCCCCCCCCCCCGGGCGGTAGAGAGTGTTTGCAAAGAAGATCATCTGGACATTGGTGTACTGTTGATTCATGAAGCTGCAGGTTTGACGATGCCATAGTTGGACAGAAATGATTTTGTCATTCAATTGAAAAAAGCAGAACTCTAGAATTCATTCATTCATTAATCATCCTCATTTTTGCTTCATTATAAAGGTAAATCCATGATCTACTTGGAAATACACATTATTTGTTCAAGATTTTTCTAGCTCTTTCAATGTGGTGCCCATTTCAGCTATTGCTTTTTTATGACTCGTTATTCCTTCACCCTAGAAGTACAAACCAAATCTGTGGTATCAGGAGTTGATGCTTTGCGCCTTAAAAATATGACAACAATCAAATCAGCTTGAGGCAGAAAAAGTAAAAATTGTGCTGCAGTTGTTGCGTCAAACAAGTGTTAGTACAAAATTAGATTATTCAATTAGGTATTCAAACATGCTACAGAGTTGTTCATCGCTAATCAACAATGATGCATCCATGCGTCTGCGTATTTTTTATCGCGCGAGGGTGGCTTTAGCCACCCGAGTGTGATAAAAATACGCCAACGCATCGGATGCAGAGTTGTTGATTAGCGATGAACAATCTGTAGCATGTTTGAATACCTTTCAACAACGAAGATCTTTCTGAAAAACATATAATTAAATTCTAAATGTTTTCAATTTAACAGAGATTCATCTCAATAAAAAATACTTTGAAAAATCTGAAGCAAAAAAAGTTTTTAAATGATTGTTGCTTTGTAGTTTTCAACTGCTCCCAAGCGCCAGTCCTTGCACGTACTCAAGTTCCCGACGCGCGATGAACAGTGCGCCGATTTATGTGCACTGCGTAAACGCACCCCCGTGTACGCTGTGCCGTGCGTGACACGCTTATTTGAATATCAACTGTGGATTCATCACGAATCAACAACGGTACGCTCCTGTATAAGGAGATACAGAGAGTTGTTGAATGCGGCATCAAGCAGCCCCAGTTTTATTGTTGTGTTGTTTTAGATTGGTATGATTTGAATGTGAAAATTTGTATACATGTTTTAACAAAATTATAAAAATTTGGCTGTAAATTTGGGCAATAACTGAAAAGATCATGGGTCTATCTTTGTATAGCTGATATTTTTATGGATACCACTTTGAAGATCACATGGACACATCCATACTCAGATCTAATTTGAGTTCCCCATCCTTCTGATGTTTATATACTACCCTGTCTTTACTCTGTAAATCTTGAAGTATGCAACAAGCAGCCGATAAATGCACAAAAACCAATATGACCATACGGGGAAGTAAATTAGTCCATATTTCTTGAATTATAATAACATACCAAATCTTGCTGAATATTCAAATGAATTTATTTACAATGTTTATCCATGTGTTATCGAAAAAATTAGCCCAAAATTATACCAAAATTATGAAGAATTCGTGTTAAAATATATTAATACGCAGTGATTCGGCCTTAATCAATCCTAATCAATCATTACTAGTCTCTTACACAATACAAAACCAACCACCAGTTCACAATGTTGAAGAATACAAGGGATATGCTATGGTTCTTGTAACAGAGTCTGATTTCTTGTTGCATACTTCAAGGTTTATAGAGTATAGTGCATATGAACGTTGCAACAAATATATACTGTTATTTAAAAATCTGGATTTCAGGATTTTAATGGACATCAAGAATTTTCATCTGATACTCTGAAGATCTTAATAGAGGACATCTGTAAGAACAACACCAAGGTTCCAGTCAGGAGACTATTCAAGAGATACCAGGCCAAACACAAAGGGGAGCCATTGCCACCACCAAACAAATCAGGTAAACATAGTTCTGAATTTTCAAGGCTTTTCATAAGGCTTTGTGTTATGAAGAATAATGCTGGTTTATAATACCACATGTTGGTTTGCAATTTTAACGTCTGTTTTTCGGTTTTTGTCTCGCCTGAAAATTTGTCAGGAAAAGACATACCATTCCTTGAAACTATCAGCCGTCCGCATTTCTTGTCCGGAGCAAATCTCGGAAACCGTATGCCCTATATGTTGATGATATTTGTTGTGTGGGTAGGGTTGGAGCTGAACTGGTGCTGTGTACAATTTGAACGCAAACTATGCATAAAAGTACCTAATTTGCATAATTTATGCGTAATTTGTTATTTGAAGTATATCTCCTAAACCATTAGTGCTAACTTGGTGACATGAAGGGGTTTGGGATTAGCACATGCGACACGCCTTTTCAGGGAGGGGGGGGGGTGCAGTGAAGGTCATGTCATTCAAGGTCAAAAGTTCATTTGAGGTCAAATTTCAATTTTTTTCAAAAAGTTGACCCGAGGTCATCCAAGGTCATTTTGAGGTCAAGGTCATAACTCATGAACCCCTGACCCCACATGGATACAACTTAGACCATAGAAAGGGCTTGACCCAAGGGCAAGGTCAGTCACGGTCAAAATGTAATCTGAGGTCAAATTTCCAAAATGGTCAAAAAGTTGCCTTGAGATACATTCAAGGTCAAAAATTTGTTAAGGTCATGTTAAGGTCATGTTAAGGTCATAGGCAGTCAAGGTCATATCCAGAAATTCTGAACAAGTACCTAATTTGCATAATTTATGCGTATCCCCTAAACCGTAAGGGCTATGGTAATGAAACTTGGTGACGTGAAGGAGTTCAGGATTAGCACACCCG
>JXSR01S075458.1:55622-69696 GCA_000969725.1 Ophiothrix spiculata | reverse complement strand
CATATCTTGGCAACCGTATGTCCGATTTCCTTCAAACAAAAACCATTTTGCTCAGTGTTTTAAGCTTTACTTGTTCAATGTAATCAAGTGCCTCTAAATGCAGTTTTTAATTTCAAGAAACATCCTTTCGATCCACCTTAATTATTGATTCAATTTATGTGTCATATGCTTTTAGTTTTTTAATTGTTGCTTTTACTTATTTTTCTATATTGTATTTTGTATTAGATTCTCCTAAATCGTCAAAGAAGTCAAAAGCTACTAAGCCGAAAGAAAAACCCAAGTCTCCTGCTGTGAAAATGACAACTAAAAAGATGGACAAACCAACAGAGAAAACTGTGCCAAGTACTTCCATCATTGTGTTCGAAGAGGTGAGTTTAAGTTTGGTTTTCATATACTGGTTAACTTTTGTAGATATACACTTCATGAAGTCATTTATTTGTGAAAACTTGTCGCTTCTGGTTGTTGTAGTTGCAAGTTACAAACAGCTGATTCATCAACTTGGAAGAGCAGAGTGATAAAATGACAAGGTTTTTTTTAATCAAAAAGAAATTCTACTCCCAAGATACAGATAGCAACAAATCTGCAAAACAAGGTAATTCTTGTGGCTCAGCCCCAAAAGAAAGGTGAGGTACAAAACAGATGGCAAAACTGCAAAGCAACAAGAGTGTATAGCAGAATTTTTATGCAACGCAAACACAATCCCCTAAAATTTTGCCCCAAACAGTAGGACAGCCAGCGGCCTTTTGCATCAAATTATTAAACATTACGCGATGTCCCGCATAGCCTTACGCAACAGTTGTTGCCAGCATAAATAACCCTAAATGGTAAATATTTTTCAAAAATATTGTTTTCGAATTTGCGTTCTTGAAAACAAACGCTTTGAACGGGATTGTGTTGTAAAGACTTCAAATTATATGGTTATATAAAATCATTGACATTGCAGATGTTTTAATACTTAATCATAACACTTTTGTCCAAAATTTACGGCAAGAAAACTCCACAGAATTACCTTCAAAACCAATCAAGTTGAACTACGTCTCATCTATATTTTCAAAATTATGAGGTGCCCATCTCTGAATTTCTGGAAATATAAAGATCTATTGCTAATAAATCTACAACCTACTCTTATTAGTTTTTCCAAAATCACGTTGGATATTTGACCCAAAACAAAATGGCCGTAAAATGTGTATAATCGAAGGCTTATGTTATGGTTATTTATTGTTAATTTTATGCTTTCCTGGAGGGTGCCCATTTCTGGAAATAGGCGGCTTTTATAAATGATAGTTTGTTCTGGCGAATTAAAATAATGTTGAAAACTTTAGAGCGTTGGATATTTTTCTATTCAGAGAACAAAAATGTAAACAAACTTTTTAGTTTCAAGTTCTAATTTTACAACAAAAACTTTGAATGATGATTGTACAATTATAGCTGAATAATATTTGTAAAGAAATATGTGTTTGAAAGAGTACTTTCTTAACTGTAATGTGATAACTTTAGAAATCAATGTCATAAACAGAATTGTTTTTATTGCTTGAAGAAAATGTTTCAAAATATTGCGGGAAACAGCATCATTTTCGACCCCAAAAGTGTGCAGTTCAGAGCTGCAAAGTCTGTGTGTTTACTAATTTTGTCGGTACCCTTTGATCTCGCATTTTGGCTGTCCTACTGCAAATGACACCACAAGAGAGAAAATTGGAATCCTTTAGAGTTATGAATTCAAGGGGGATATGAGGGAGTGTGAGTTTGGGAAGGGTCCCTATGATTTCAAAGGGACAATTTTGAAAGGATCCCTAACCAAAGTCACATGCAAGCTTTTTTTAAGCGGGTGTCGGGCAATTTTTACCCTATGGTTCCTGACTTTTTACTTCTGGTGGCAGAAAATTTGAGACCAAGGCGACGATATTTTGCCCTACTATAGAGCCCGGGTCTTGCCGTATACAATTTTTATACCTAGTATTAAAGTCAAATTTGTGAAGAAAATGATTGGAAACATAGGTATTATTGAAAAAAAAAATTCTTATTCATCAGAAGGTAATCAAAAAAATTATTCTTTTATTGGTAAACTCTTGATTTCCAAATCAAAGTCTGGATCAAAATTCGGAAATGGCTCGTGGTCCTGAAAAACCTGGTTCTCTGAAAGTCTTAAGGACCAGAAGTCGCTATTTTCCCCCTGATTTGTGGCTCCTGGTCCATGTCACTGAAGAAAAAGATGCAGGACCTTTATAGAGAGGTAAGAGTTATACCAACATGTGTTAAAATGAAATGTGTGTCATGCTGTTCAAATCCATCATAATTTTTGTATGATAAATCTTGTATTCTTGTATGTTCATACATACAGGGTGTCCCAATAAACATTGTGCATGGGTATAGAGCTGATTTTCTCAGACATTCTTCATACAAGCCTATTAAAACTTATATCACTTTGAAGTACATGCCTTTGCCCATCATTGTTGAAAATATCAAGAAAATCCATCAATGCAAACCAGAGATATCGTTAATTTTGTCAACATGTATCATTTTCCTTCTGCACAAGGATAATCCCTATGGTTAAGCATTAAACAAAAAATATTGTAAGGATCTACACATCATTGACGGTTAATTAATTGACAATGGAGTACGAGGCTTATAAAGACAAAGTGAAGTGCAAGTCTTGTGACGACGAAGAGGAATGTTGTGACGTTACAGATTTGGAAAGCATGAAAGAAGGTGCATCATCAAGCAAGGGAGACAGGTTGAAGTACATACAGGTCGCTAATGACCAGAAAGGACTTAACTTAGACATGTGAGGAAAGATACACTGTAAAACATTAACAGCTGTCGAAAAAGATTGAAAACAATATTGGCTATACCAAAACGCAAAATATCACATCATTAATTTACACGATTTATAAACCCATAAAAGCATTTTATAATTTGGAAGCAATGAGGGCAACCAACGACCAAAGACATCTTGTTAGAAGCCTTCTGAAGAGTTTGTCCAATTTTTACGCAGGTTACTTTCTTTATTAACTCCTAAAATGAAACTAGAAACGATACATGTAATGTGAAATAAGACACGTTTCTGTTCAATTAGTTTTTGGTGAATTTTTATGAAAGAAATGCCATTTATTTCGTTGAATTGATTATATTGAAAGCAGCCTAAAAGAAGAAAACAAACACAGCTTTGTCATTGCTTGTAAATTATGTTAGCATAAAGTAGTGCTTTTAAACGTACCATATTAAAAGTTTTGACTAGATTGGCGCTCAGACACTCTCAAATCCAAAGAAATACATTAGAAATACTCTGAAAAAAGAATGTCGGTCGACTACGCTTTACCCTTAAAATTTGTCATTTATGGGGTATACGTGAGAACTAGTTGAGAACCACTGGTAAAATGTAAAATGTATGAATAAAAAGGTATGCAATGTTTATAAATTGTATCTATATTTTTTATTTAAAAACTAATTTGTAAATAACTTAAAGAAACAGAAAGAAAAGACACATAGCTAGATTGTCTTCATATGATCATTTCTTGAAGAATATTAGAAAGGTACATGGTGACTGTGTTCGATGTAAATTACTCAAGTGTCAAAAAATTGTATAAAACTTCAAAGTTCTTTGTTAACATTCTTAACTGCGGGATTTCCCATTGTGCAGATGGAAAATGATACAAGTTGACAAAATCAATCATATCTCTGGTTTGCATCGATGGATTTTCTTGAAATTTTCAACAATAATAGACAAAGGCATACACTTTAAGTAATATAAGTTTTAAGAAGCTAGTCTGACAAACGTCTGAGAAAATTAGCTCTTTTCCCATGCACAATGTTTATTGGGACACCCTGTAGTGTCACAATTGAGAATTTCTCTTGAAATTCTTGAGCAGGAATCTAAATGCATCCATGCAGCAGCTATAAACCTCAAAAATATTATCCAAAGCTAGATAGTGGGGCAATCTACATCTGAGATCGGTAAGCGGTCTACCGATCGCATGTACGCAGAATACTGTGCAGCAGATCTGCACCTTGCATTCATGTAGCCACAGTCTACTGCAGAGCGGCTTACAGAGATGCGCATTCATCTGGATTTGCACTCCATTGTAGATTGCCCCATTATTGTATACTCTTGCTTGATAATTGTATGTTAAAGGGACTAGCCTAGATTCCACTTAGAATTAAAAACTTATGGAAATGCTTTAAATAAAGCTTAAAAGTGTAGTAAAATCCTAAAAACTACACAAATTTACATAGAAATGGCTCAAATTGACATCAAATTGATTTGCAATATATCTATATGTGATGGTGGTGTGACTATCCAGTGTTTTCTAAATCCTAAATTTGTACCTCAGATGGATTTACCAGATAAAAGATCAAATAAAGCTCTTGGAAATAAGTTAATACATATCGAAAGAGAAACAATTTTATCAAAAATAATTTTGTTTACCCATCACAGGTGTAGAAACAAGATCTTTTTTTAGATTTGAAACTAGAAACACTTCAACCATTTTTTGTCGCCGGCGACAAAAAATACAGCTGGTAAATAATTTAATTTTTTTCCTCTGTTACACAAATTACTGGCAGGATATGTTAGTTTAATCACGTACTATCGATACATGTGAAAAAAATATATAGTCAGAAAATCAGCGGACAGGATCTAGGCCAATCCCTTTAATCTATGAGTTCTCATGTACAATCATTTGTAATTGTGTTATTTTCACTTCAGGTTGATGTTGTGTTTGAAGAGGACAAAGGCTTCTTAGCTGCCATCGCTAGCTTTATGGAGACAACCAAAAGGCCTATTATATTAACCACAAGTGGTATGTTGCGAAAATATTAGAAATTACTGTATAGCGGAATATTTTTGCGGGGTTATTTTTTCGCGATTTAACCAGTTCTGGCTATATCAGTGGGTTTTAAATTCGCGTTTTCAGGTTTATACACATTGAGGTCAATGTAAAAGCATTTTTTTCGCGGGGTTCAAAATTCGCGATTGGCTGTGATTAACCGCGAAAATGAAACCCCCGCGAAAATTTCCCGCTATATAGTGTATCAGAAAAATGATGTCTGGGAACTCATTCATTTTGAAACAAAATAATTCTGCTTAAAAATGCCTCCCAGATGTAGCATTATGTAAGTTTGTATGGGCAGTGAAGTGATGTCTGACAAATCAAGGGAATAATGCTGCTTTCATACTTATTGTAGCTTTGCAGCTATGTCACTTGCTTCCTTTCACACTTTTGTAGCTTTGCAGTTTTGTCGCTTTGCTGCTTTGCCGCTTCATGTCGCTCCCAAAGTTGAATTCATTTCAACTCAAAAATTCTTGTCGTGCGACAAAATTTTCCTGATATCGATTATCTCAGCGGCATGTAGCTCTGCCGCTACGACAACCGGAAGCGGCAAGTTTTTTCAAAAAATTTACGTCACGCAGCGACAAAGCTGCAAAACTACACGAGTATGAAAGCAGCATAAAGCTTCGAATACTTTGGTTATCACTATATCAATAACAATTTTGTGATTCACTTCAACTAGTGGCAGCGCCAACATCTCAATTCTGAGGTGGCAAACGAGGGGCAAGACAAATTTCTGGGGGCAAAAATTGTGAAAACAAATGTAACGCGCATGTAGCGCATAACATTTTTAGGAACATGTGCGAAACACACAAAAATCTATACATTTTGAAAGTGGTAATTGAGAGAAATTTGTGCCAAAAATTTCTGATTTTTTTTTCTGGGTGGGATTGGGGGAGGGGAAAATGCCCCTAAACCACCACCACCCCCTGTAGTGCCACCACTGATTGCAACTTCCGAAAGATGGTTTTTGCAGCCCTTGAAATTAGCAGGGGTGTAAGGGTTCAGATTTTAATCTGATTTCAGATTTTTCCATGCATTCAAAAGAGTCATAGTTTCGGCCTTTTCTGTAATTTTCATCCTGTTTTTCGCATTTTGTCATTATTTTCAGATTTTTTTTGATCAGCCGACTCTAACAACCCTGAATGAGGCAGTATTATTATTGGGTCTTGCATTTCTTGATGTCTAATTCATCCCCTTTTATCTATTTCAGATCCTGAATTTGCAGCCAATTTTGAAGGTGTATATGAATCCTTAGTATTCAAAAGGCCATCCAAGGTAAGAAGCTGATGAAAAGAGAATCAAAGCATCACTGTATGCACGGTACGCTTTAGAAAGGGTGGGTCAAGAAAAATCCAAAATTTGTCAAAAGGGTGGGGTTCAGAGAATTTCTAGTAAAAAGGGTTCCTTGATAAAAAGGGTGTGTCTGAAATAAAAAGGAAGGCCTTCTTACCCTTTGAGTAAAATTGAAATTATGTTGAAAAACCCCAAGATCAGAATGAGCATATCATTATTGTGATACAAGATATTTTTGTCACCATCTAGGTTTTCTACATTGCAGAGCCAGGCTTAATCAGTAAACCAAAGTGAGATGAATTCAGAATTCAGCACCATCAGTATGAAAAACTGATCCAAGTTTCTAAAAAGGGTGGGCTCAGAGAACTTTCAGTATAAAGGGTGTCTGGATAAAAAATGTGGGGTTAAAATAAAAAGGGTGGGGTTCAAACCTCACTGCATACAGTGAGCATGCAAACAGTTTTGTCTCTTGGCTCATGTAAAGGGCCAATGGGCGTATGCTCACTATCTTTATCAAGTTTTTCTTGATTCTCAAAAAAATAATATTAAAATGAAGAGTTCATCCCCCAAAACAGATAAATCCATATTTGCCATTTTCTGTAAATTGTGATTTTTTATTATTCAATCTTTGTAAAATCAACTATAATGTAGTATGCATTTTTAGTTCAGACATAAGGTACCTAAAAGTTTGCTTGAGTTTCAGAAATTAACTTGTTTGTTTTTTAGCTTTTTTGCATCACAAACAAGCAGTTTGTGACAAAAACAGATAAATCCACATATTCCTTTTTTTCAAAAACAGACAAATCCATTTATTTTAATAGGAACTCTGAAACACATTGAAATCAACAGATTCTTAAGTCAGTTCAGTCAGTCAGTTTCACCTTACCTTATCTATGTTGTGTGTACAGCGAATTACTGGTGCTTTCCCCTCACCGCTGTAGTGAGCTTTCTTGGCCTTGTTTCGTGCATGATTGTCAGGATTCCGCTTCCTTTTACGTCCAGCAGGTGAACATAAAACTTGTTCATCTAAATCATCAAAGTTGTCCATTATTTTTGATGTATTATTGGGTTATTATTCAATGATTCTTCCCACATCGCTACGGTAAACACAGTGCATGGAGGTCGCCATGTTGGGATCATGTGATATCAATTTCGCCCTCTGTATGGCTGAATGGATTTATCGTGACTTGCTATAATACGATGATGGCGTTTATCGGGTTTTGTGAATAGCAGTAGTTTTGGCAGGCCAAAGTACCTTGAGTTTTCGATATTTGATAAAAAAATGTTTTTGAAATCAAAAGTTAGGTAACGTAAGGTGCATGATGGCGCACTCAGATTAATTTTTATGGAAATGGCGTTTATGGGTTTTTGCGGATGAACTCTTCAAATATATATTTTGTTTTCATAAATACTATTACCATGCAATAGGCATGGTTTCTGTGATCTTTCCAAGTAACTCCCTGGTGTGAAACATTGCTTTTGGGTCATGAAAACCTTTGAATTTCCTTAGAACTTCATTGTTTTTTGTTTCAATCCTTTTTCTTTGATGCAATTAAGTTATGGATAGTAACAAACTTGACTCTCAAGGGCTCTTTCTTTTGCCAAAAATTGTGGCCTTGAGTGTGACCCTATGGGGAAATCGGAAAAGGATGATTTTTAATCCCTAAATGTTAATGTTTTTCAGTAAATTCTTGATACGGTACATAACATATCTTATACTATTTATAGTAACAGCTAAATTTCTTGAAATGGATGCACTTTTTTGTAAAATGCTCCTTCGTGGCGAAAATGGGTCTTGACAGTTACACAGTCAATGGCAATACCAGGGTCACAATTTTTGGCCAAATTTGGGGATATTTCAGGACCTGTTTTACACCCACATCACCATTTCTTCACCATTTCAGATGGTAAAAGCCTCATTTTGAAGGGAATTATAATGACTTTCCATCATTTTGTTGAAAACAAATGAATTTTAAATTTTTATGAACATGCCTAATTAACCCTTTCACTCCTATAATACGCCTGGGCGTTTCAAGTAAATAAAGAAATATTTAAAAATTCACATACATTGGCCCGTATTCCAGAAAGGTGTTTAGTTAAACCATGGTTTTAATTCTCAACAGCACGGCTCATTGAACTGTTCCGCTTGAATCCTGCAATGTTGCGTATTCAACCATGGATTAGCAAAACGCCTTTCTGGAATACGGGCCTATATGTTTATGTACCTTCAATTAGTGGTGGGTTATACAAGGGTCAAAAAAGGGTCATGTTTCAAATCACTTAGGGTAAAAGCTCATTTGATGCAGCATGATCTCCTGGGCATTTTGACAACTTTTTCATTGAAATCGGCCAAAAATGAGACAGTGCAGGCCAAAAAACAATTTCGAATAGGGGGATCAGAAGGGGTTCTGGAAATGTGAAATTTGACCATTGCTGGAATTCTATACCATATTTTAACATTGTTCGCATGCATAGTTATGTTTTTGAGGTCAAGGAATCCATTTTTCACAGAATTGGAATTTTCGTAAAATCCGACATTTTATGCAAATTTAAGCCACGAGGGCGCTTTGCTTGCCACGCCTTAGTGTTACTTATTTAGAAACATTTTTTGAGGTAGAATTGAAGATAAACATTCCCTTATTATATTCTAAGAGTTTCAGCATGTAAATCTGTTTCGTTGCTAGTGGTACCATTTTATTACTTTTGAAAACGCCTCCATTGAAAACACAGGGAACAAAAGTTTGTTGACCTACACACAAACCTATGGCACAAAATTGCTTAGGTCTGTGTTTCACTTAAATTGGCGCCACGACCAAACCGTTTTGTTTAGAGAGCTCAAATTTGCAGAGCAGATACTATCAATCATTATCTATTGTTTGACATTCAAATTATCGCAGTCGGAATGTCCATGTTCATTTTATCGGCAAAAGCGCCCTCGTAGCCTTATTTGACCTAAAATGGTCATTTTACAACACGCAAAAAGTCTGATGTTGACAAAACATGTACAAATGAATTCTTTGACCTCAAAAACATAATATACACCCCAACATTGCTAAAATATGGTATATAATTCCAGCAATGGGTCGGAAAGGTTTCTGTTCCTTGAAACCACTCGTCTATCCAATGGTCATCCAAAATGTAGTAGTAAATAAGAACATGAAATAAAATTTATCATAAATCTTGTCTTGAATATAGCATCCTTAAGCTGGTTTTAGACTTGCCTGTCGTGACGTCAAAAATTTAAAGTGCGTAAACTCGTTCTTGTCGCATCTCAAAAATTTTGATTGCCGTATGACAAGCCAATATATCGAATATCCTGTCGTGATGGTCGCAAGGACACAATATTTTGAGTTGGAATAAATTCAACTTTTCTTGCGACAGACCATGGCGGCAATATGCAAATGTGTCATGCAACAGTACGACAACTCAAAATTGCAAATGTTTGGTCGTCTGCCGTAACGTTGTGTGCCACAACGACATCTACTACTTTAGATGGCACAACATGCAACATAGATCTACAACAACAACAGTGTCAAGCCATGATAGTCAACAGACTCTGAATTATTACCGATGACATACAAGGCTTAACATCCAAAGACATACGCTTGGCCGAGTGATATTCGCTCTGACTTATTCGCTAAAAAGGAGAGCGAATGTCGCTCTCATTGCGCAAACATTGTTTCATTTGATGAAAGCCAAAGTCACTCGCACATGTTGTAGTGCTATGATTATTGAATAAACACCCTAAGAATTGGAGCAATCTTTGCTCCAATATTCAATCTGAAGTGTAGCGAATGTTGTAAATTTGTTAAGCGAATGTCAATTCCCGTTGAATTGAAGTTTTCTTTGTAGGGTGAGTGAATGTCACTCGGGCGAGCAAATGTCATTGGACGCCAAGCCTAACTCTAAATTTCATTTATTTCAGGCATTATTATCAACCCATCTACAACTTACTGCACTTGCTGAAAATGTCTTTACAAGCTCACAAGACATGAAGCTGGTAGCAGAGTACCTGGGATGCGACATCAGGAAAAGTATCACGGCATTGCAATATTGGATCAGCACCGGTGCAAAACGGACTTGTGCCCTAAAAAATAGCTCCGACAAGATGTGCAAAAACACTAAGAAGGGTAAAAGGAAAAAAGCTACAGAATCAAAACCACATCACACTGAACAGGTTGAGAAAATGAACTTGGAAGACAAAATTGATCTTTTAGGCGAATTTTATGAGACTAAAGATGGTCGGAGTTCAGATTTGGAGAGGAGGTTTCATGAAATGATGAACAATGAGGCAAATAGACATGATTGCTGCTTGGAATGCATTATGGGTATTAGCAATGGAACTGGTGTTGTGGAAGAGATGACTAGGATATTACAGGTACAGTGATTTATAATTAATGGTGTCAAATAAGATATGAAACTGTTTACTTCAGAGTCAGAACATTTTAGAGAGCTTTTCTTTCGATTCTCTTGATGACACTTGTTAGTAACTTTGCTCAGCAATATGCAAGCTCAGCTCTCCAATGTGGCATCATTTGAATAGACCACTTTCACATGTCCCATAATGCATGCTGAAAGTTCAATAAATATGAGTATTTCTGCACGATCGACCAGATTACAGTTCGTGCCCAGTTGAATCATACTTGCCAACTGTCCCTCTTTTGACCTAAACTAAATGACGTAAAACGCTGTGATTTTAGTAGGTGTCCCTCTTTTTGCAAATATCTCTACAAAGTAATGTATAGGAAATGCAGAAATGTCCCTCTTTTTAAACATTTTCTCTCATTTGTCCCTCTTTCTGAAATTACAATGTTGGCAAGTATGATTATTTATTGACTTTGTGCATACATCGTAATGATATGGTCGATCGTGCAGAAGTGTGAATAAGAAAGTTAGTACTCTATTGATGAAGCAATTTTTATGCAAACAAGTGGATACCTAAATTGCTGATATTTCTGAACTTGAATTCTATCTAACCAGGGAAACTTGGGGAATCTTTTCTGCTGGCAGTAAAATAGTCAATACACCCAAAACACCTTAGACAGAAAAAATATAATTAACTAATAGCACATCTCACCTCATTCCAGAAGATAATATCAAAAAGCGCATCGTAACATTTTGCAAGAAGGGTTATATTTATAAGAATGAATGAAATGTTTTCTTCACAAATTTTCAACATTTCTTTGTAAGAATATGGATCCATAACTTGGTTACAATGGCATAACAAAATGTAATATAATGTGGTTTGACAGTTTCAAGTACACATTCATGGAACATTCTTTTAAGATCATTTGAAGGTTAATAAATCCCTATTTAATAAATGTATTTCTTCTATTACAGTCATCAAGAAGTCATTTGGGCAAAAAGTCGTCAGTCACCGAGACATACCAACATATGACGCAATCAGAGTTAACCTATAACAATTTTTATCATCTTCTACATAAATCAATTGATGAAGAGACTATTTCCAATACATCTCAGAATCCTAAGTTAGGCAAGAAACTTGTATCAGTAACTGCTAAATACTTAGACAATCTCTCCATCATAGATGCCATATTTCCCACTGTGCATGATGGGATACCTCCTATTGGTTGTCATGGTAACCAGAGATGTTGGCAAGCAGAAATGAAAAATAGCATGTTAGATGTTCCTGGTGATGAAGAAGAACTTTATAATGGTGGTCATTTAGCCAATTTGATTCAGTCGGAAGTTCAGTCTCTGGTCGAGGTTTTAAGCTTCACCTCATGCAGTGATAGATATCAGAGACTTTTGACAGAATCAAGAAGTGTAAATAAGTCTGAAATCCATGAGTCTGAGAAGAAAATCATAGAAAGTGGAAGTCAAGATGAATCTATGAATGAAGACAAAAAGGAAACAAAGGAGGCATGTGGCAACATTTTGCCGGATGCAAAGAAAGCAGAAACTCTAAAGTTATGCCCTCCAGAAACAATGTGGTAAGTAAAATGGTCCTTAAACAATTTGTCATTAAGCAAAAAAAAGAAAAAAAGCTTATACTGGTATTATCGGACTACTCTGTGAAAACAAAGGAACTTCAATTCAGATCCCCTTTGACGTCTTAATTAGACTATAATTTTGCCAATATTCAACGTACGAATTGGGAAAAAGTGACGCATTGAGCAATCAGCTGGCAAAAACACAGTGCGCATTGCTTTTTCAAGATTTGTAAAAACAAAAATAAAAAAATGCATTCCGCATTGCAACTTTCAGACCTGCTACAGGAAACAGACATGTTTTATTTTTAGGCCTTATATCTAAATCTTTTCAGGAACATGGTACATTGACCAACACATTTTCCAACTTCTATACTGCAATTAAAATATTACTTTCTGTATAAGCACAAGGTGACAGACCCAAGGAAAATTAAGTTCACAATTCTGTGTCAAACTGTTAGAAAACTCAAAAAAGATCCCATGAGCAAATATTTGACTTTGAAAAACCTGTTTGCAACTCATGAAGCAGATACTATCTAGCTCTGATGGTTTTAATGTTGGCTGATATACATTCAGTACCCAAATGTTGGTTGCAGAGTGTTGGTCAGGGTTGTCATAATGTCAGCCCGGGTTGTCATACGGGAGCAAGGATGAGCCAATCTTCTTGACCTGAGCCAAGTCAATACCAAGGTCGAGCAACCATTATACAGAGATGTCAATTTTCAGAATAAATTCTGAATTTAAATTGGTTTTAGCCTAAATTCAGATATTTTTCATCATGTTTATTGGTTGTTTTGTGTACAAAGGTATCTAGGCAATTTGGTTTCACTAGGAGATTGAATTTGGTCGCATATGGCCATTTTGATTTCATACGGCCACAAATAATTTCACATGGATTCACTGAATCCAAAATGGTTTCTGCTAGCTGCTAACCTATTCAGTTGATATAAATCAGTAAGCATCTTTGCAAATGATTTGAATTAAATGTTAAAATTTTCATTTTAAGTTAATTTTTATCCTCTGAATCAAAATAAACAACAAAGATTCTTGCTGGTATATATTCACTGAATACGATAAGCAGCTAGCAGAAACCATTTTGGATTCAGTAAATCCATGTGAAATTGTTTTTGGCTGTATGAAATCAAAATGGCCATATGCGACCAAATTCAATATCCTAGTGTTTCTCACATACTTTTGAAGTATTTCAGATTTTTTGAACACCAATGATCTCTAATCTCTTTTTTTTAAATCTCTGATTATAAATTGGATCGTTTGGTATTGATATTATTCACCACTATATTACTTAATTTTGGGCTCGGGCGGCTTGAGCTATCACTTGTCTCTATATTGATTATGTCCTGAATGTCAGCCTCAAATGCTTTTAGCTGCGTCTAGGACATTTTACAAGAAGCTGAGGAATAGTCCTGTTGCCTTTTGAAACAACAGCATGTCACAAATGCAATTTTTGTAATGAGCATCATGCCAAGACAACTCCGAATGAAGAAAACATGGTTGATTGCCATAGTTATAAGAATTACAAACAGTATTTATCAGTCTTGCTGACTGCCCTTTGTGAGCTCTGAAAAGTTAGAAATTCTGGAAATTTCAGTGATAGAGAAGAACAGGAGAATGATTCAACTCAGCACCAAAACTTTTATCTCAGCATTCATTCTTATTCTTTAAACTTGTGTACTGTGGTATAATTAGACCAAAAAGCTACCTAAATAATCCCATACATCAGTGCTCCCTCTAAGGTTTTGGAGCTTGCGCCGATTCAACCACTCTGAAGAAATTATGATGCTTGCACCAAAATCATGATCTGGGGATGATAATTGGCTAAATACCCCAAAACACCCCTGTATCGCATATATGCCATAAGTCGAAGCTCTTTTTCTTATATATATTAAGAACCTAACAGTATAGCGCCACCCAAAATCAGACACATAAATGATTTGTTGAAAAGCCACAGTTTTTCGCGGTTGAAATATCTTGAAATATAAT
>JXSR01S075457.1:41416-51633 GCA_000969725.1 Ophiothrix spiculata | reverse complement strand
TCTATATATTCTTGTCTTCTTGATTGCCCTTTTAACAACAGATATACACATTGTGCATAGCAATAATAACAAAGAAAATGAAATTAATTCGGACAGCGTTTAATACTTAGAAAGATTTTATTTTCATACCCTTTAATAACATGAACATTCTTATCAAGTATAAAGTTAACTATACCCTAGATTTCCAGATTTTTGCAATTTTGAAACTCTTTCCAGTTTACTTGAGTAGGGTCCTTGTAATGACAGTGGCCCCCCGTGAGAAATGGTGATAAAGATCTTCTTAAACTTGAATGAGTAAGTTGGTTCTGCTATATTTTGTCAGTTATATTCAAATTTGTGTCCTTGGGACACAATTTTCTGCAATAATGCACTGTTGTGTGTCATATCAACAAAATAATACTAGAATTCATTTTAAACAAGAACTGTCTTCAAAAACAAAACAAAACAAAAAAAACCGCCTCCAGATGAAATAAAATGTCATCTTTGATGTGAATTATATTTGCAGATGTAGAAATGGACAGAACAGAAAATTATAAATGTTGATAAACTATACTTGCCTAAATATTTGGCTTTAAAGGGATTTTAATATTAATGTCAAATCTGTAAAATCAATTTGAACAGTGATAAAAGTATCGAAATTTTTCTATGGTTCAAAATAAATTCGGTTTGTCCGGTTTGTCATATATGAGCACTACTTAAAAACGTTCTCCTGAAACTTTATGCATGTGTCTGGGATAATTTTTTACTTATCAAGAGAGTGGTTTTGACAGAAAGTTCGTATTGAGAAAATTAATAAGCCTAGGCCTTTAAACGTACATATGCAATTAGAAGGAGAAACACAAGTCGTTTAACTTTTAATTACATGTATGATCATTGAAGGCATATTTTCCAAAGACGTTGAAATGTTAAGTTGCAGAGTTGAAGATTTTTGATTTGTGTTATAAAATCATGATTTAAACAATTGCAATTTTAATCAGAAAATCAATTAAAATTAAATTAATCATTATCTTGTTTTTCAATAAAACCACCGTTTTGAGTTGAGTTTTCCCTCAGATGTAAATTAATTAGAAAGACAAATTGATTTTACTGATATTTGAAATTGAAACAATTTTAGTGGTGCCCTTAACTTTGAAATTAATATTAATATACCCCTTTCAAGTCCAATATTTAGGCTAGTATATTGTATCAAAAAAGTAAAACATCTGCAAATACAATTCACATCAAAATATATATTATTTTATTTCATCCGGAGGCGTTGTCTTTTTTTAAAGACAATTCTTGTTTAAACTAGGGTATCCAAACTCATGAATATTCATACGCATGTAAAAAGTGTCATTTCCTGTAATTTTTCTTGAATAAAAAAAAAATAAATAAGCGATATTTCAGCGAGCTGAATTCTCGCTGAACATAAGTTTCCAGATATTTTCCTCATAAATTGACCTTAACATGAAAAAGTGATAAAATATTTTATTCTAGCTTTATGCGCAACCGTGTATGGATTTTACATTATGTCGTTGCACCACTTTTACTGAATGGAATGAGAATGACTGGAAAAATGTTGAATTAATATGAGCAAATAAGCTGAAAATGTTGATGTTTTAGGGGCGTTTGACACAGGGGCGTCGATACCTATTTGAAATTGGGGCGGCCAAGTTAATGTTGGGGGCGAATGGAAATGTCAGGGGCGTTCCCAGACCTTTGTCGGTGGTGCAGAAATACTTTTCTTGCCGAGGATCAAGTTTTTTTGGCGACAATGACAATAGAGTTGCCACTACTTTCACTTAAAACACATGCATCCCACTTTAATAGGAGTTAGAAAAGTTTGAAATTTCAAAACACAAATCACCCTATTTGGTGCATAGATTTGCCTTCTTGATACTGCAGAGACTCGCTTTGAAAAGTGGACAAAACATACGAAAGGGTCGTCTGAGGAGGGTTTACCCCCTCAGTAGGTAGAGAATTTTGAAACTTCGAAATACCATTCACGCGATTTGCATGGAGCATAAACTTTGCTACCTGATTCTTCAAGTTAACATAATTATAAGAGGTGAAAAAAAGGTTCGCTAGTCCAAAAAAATTAGGTTGCTAAGTAACAAAAACTGATCGTATTTCGGACTAGCCGACCCTGTTTTATTTTCAGACTGGCGAACTTTCCTTCATTTTCGCACTAGCGAACCTTATTTCATTTTCGGACTAGTGAACCCTTTTTAAATTCGGACTAGTGAATGAACCTTATTCTCGGACTGACGGACTTTTTTTCAAATTCGGACTGGCGAACCGTCAAGTATAGGAAAATACACTTTCGGACTGCTGAACCTTATTTCATTTTCGGACTAGTGACACTTAACGACACAGTCACAGACACATAACCCTTCATTTTCTGAAATATTTTATGCTTTGTAACTCAGCAACCGATAAGTAAATCCATATAAAGTATACATTTCTAGATGTGGATTTTCATGTAGAAGATGATGGTCAGGTCAGTTTTGGTCCAAAAAACCCTCGTTCTTTGACCACTACATTGAAACAACTTAACTAATTTTTGAAGAAAAAAAAGTTGGACCTCTTATACTTTTTAGAATCTAGAAACACATGTCTAGGAACGCATTTCTCAAACTTGATTTTTGACTTACTTTTGGAAATATAGCCAAAAATAGGCTTAAAATAGACCAAAAATGGGCCAAAACTTCATAGTTAATTTCATCGATGCAACTTTTAAACCATTCAAATATTGGTTAGAACACGATGTTTGTTTTCAAAACAGACCCTTAATTTAATGTTGCATAGATTGAAATCTGAGAATTATTCCACTCAAAAAATCCTGTCGACTCGTTAATTTTCGACTAGCTAGTACGTGTGCTCCCCTGGATAGATCGATTTTACACAGTGTACGTTTACATTGCGATGTATTGGGGGTAACGACAAACAACGTAGATCTGTGAATTGCAGTTTTGAATTTACGTCGGTCCTCGTTAGTTAGTTTAAGTCAGTTAAGGTTGACACAAGCGTCTAACCTACGCAGATTGTCGCTTTCAGTTACAGGTTTTACAATTTTTGGATGACATAGAATAAGATTTGATGTCGTTGAGATTTCGTTGGCCACCGCAACCCTCAGTTCTTTGACGTTTCCATGACCGTTTGTAGCAATTTGTAGTCGTTTAGAGGTCGTCACAATTTCGTTGGAAATCGTTGTCAACAATAGTGTGTTGCAGGGATGTGAGTAGGAATGATTGTACCACCCGCACAAACTCGTGACCAGTCGACCTTTACGTCAACCAAGGTCAGTATTTGCAACCTCATTACGTTGCTTATAGTTGTTCGTCGACGAGAAGTTGTCACCCAACGTCAAGCCAAACTCTTAATTTATTAGTAAGTATTGCGTTTCTTTCAGCACCCACTCGTCACCTGTTGCCGTGGTGTCGCGGATGGTCGTTATTATCCGTCAACAATCTTTGATTTTTCATCTTTACTCGTCGCTTGTCGTCCAGGATTTTGTGATTTGTAAAACTTGTAACTGAAAGCGACCGATAGTAACGACAACCTACGTAGGCTAGAGACTTGTGTCAACATTAACTGACTTTAACTAACGCGGATCCGCGTAAAATTCAAACCTGCAATTCGCAGGTCTACGTTGCTTGTCGTTACCATGGTTACCCTCCAATACGTCGCAATGTAAACGCACCTTAAGTTATCAAATATGATCCTTGTCCCACTAATAAGTATGATTTTAATACCATTGATCATGAAATAATTTGGGCTGAATTTAAAACACCTAAAGGAAAGGCTTTAATTGGTGTTTCTTCAGACCTCCAAATTATCCTAAAGATTATATGGATTCATATCTTTATGATACTTATCACTTATGATTATCTTCTGAAAATTGATTCTTCTGCAAAGAAATATTGTTTCATTATTCCTGTCGGTGACTTTAATATGGATTGGGCTGTTGCTGAACCTTCTGACTTGAAAGGTTCCCTTCCAAGTCTTCTTATTGATACATTGTACTATGAATTATTTTGGTCTCACCCAAGTTCTTAATGAGCCTTCATACGTCACTCATAATGGTAATGAGCGCTTCTTTGATCTTGTTTTTGTATCTAGTCCATTGTATGTTAAGTCATGCGAAACTTCTTTCAATGTTAATAATAAGTGTGACCATAAAGCTATTGTTATGTACAGTGGTGTAGCCAGGCATTTCTCCATGGGTGGGCAAACCACCCAAGATTTCTCCAATGCATTTTATCGAGCGACTTTACATGGGTTTCAAGGGGCCGACTCGGCCGGGTTTTTCAAGAAAAATCGCCAAATATTGTGCTTTATGAAGTTTTCAACCTAATTTTTAGCAATTTTCAGTTGTAATTGTCGTAATTTTATGGGAAAAAGGCAATTTCCTGCCCCCTTTATTTTACGCCCAGGTCTTCAACATTTCTCCAAAAAATTTCCGAGGTGGGCAAATCGCCCACCCTGCCCACCCCTGGCTACGCCACTGGTTATGTATCTTAACTTGAATAGGATGAAAACTGAGGTTATTGATAAATCTGTCTACTGTTTAAAGGGTTAATTTTAGGTCGGGGTCAGACAAACGACGAGGTCGCATTTGCTACAACAAATTATTTTGCCGTCGTAATACGTCTGACCCGTATTTATTACAATCGTGTCGTAGTCGCATTAAAAAATGAACGATGAAAATTTCCATCGTTGAGATAGATTTATTATAATGAAGTTGAAAGTAATGCGGTGAAAACCCTGTGTGAACCCACCACGTAATTAATTACGACATTGCATTACTATAGTCTTCATGCTGAAAGCTTATAGATAATGTTCAAGGTTCACCTGGTATCTCTGATCACTCCATCGTCACCTTCTTTATCAACATGAAGCCAAAGTTTCAGAATAAACCACCCAGAAAAATCTATAGTTTCCAAAAGCCCGACACTCAACATCTTAAGCAAAAAGTTGATGAATTTACACATATGTTCCTAAACTCCAACCCAAAAGCAAACACTGTTGACCAAAACTGGGATACAATCATTCTCTTCAGTCCATCATGGATTCCTTGGTCCCGTCTAAAATGACATCTAATAGGCGTAACTTGCCGTGGATCAGCAGAGATTTGAAAAGAAAAATGAGGAAACATGACAAATTATACAAAAAAGCTCGTAAATCCCTTGCCGGTTAAGGCTGGGCTGAGTGCAGAAAATATAGAAATATGGTCACTAAGTTGACCAAGAAATCCCACATGTCTTATATAAACAATATCGTTGGTGACAGTCTTGTTTACCAACCTAAAAAAATCTGGTCTTATGTCAAACTGATGAAAACAGAAAATGTCGGTATTCCAACTTTAAGAACAGAAAATAAATTGTGCACCTCAAATAAAGACAAGGCAGAAGCTTTGAATAGTCCGTATTCACTGCAGAGCCTCCTTCAAACATACCATCAAAAGGCGATTAATCTTATCTTCAAATCCCGGACCTCCTTTTTGAAACCGCTGGAGTAGAAAAACAACTCTCCTCCCTAAACCTATCCAAGGCCTCGGGACCTGATGAATTGCCACCTCGCTTATTGAAAACTGTGGCTCATGAACTTGCACCTGCACTTACATTATTATTACGCATGGCTGGGCCTCCACATTACAACACCGTGGTCAAACTGATGCCATACTGCTAGACTTCAGCAAAGCGTTTGACACCGTGCCCCATCTCCGGTTGTCCGCTAAGCTAAGCTACTATGGCATCAGAGGTCCCACTCTTCTTTGGATTGAATCCTTTCTGAGTGGTAGATCCCAGGCTGTGACTGTGAATGGTACATGTTCATTAGGGTGCATCAAACGCCCCATGGTTTTTAAAAAAGCTTCTAGTAAAATTCTACCTAATATACAATTGTTCCAATGCTTGATAAAAATACCTGTGCCAAATTTCATCAAAAACAAAATTCGTTTAGGGGGGCCACGTGGCAGTTTTTATACATGCCATTAGTTTTGAAATATGCAAAAGGCAGCATTGTGTTTTCTATAGCATAACTCAATACAAAATACAATAGCTGCTTGGTTGAGTTCAGTGACATATGCTTTGAAAAATCACTGCCATTTATTTTGTCTTCTACTGATCATTTATTATCACAAGTGATAAAACATTTCAAGCTGAATAATGATCTTGTTGTTTAGGCATTGAAAAGAAGAGCTAGAAATCCAATAATTGCCTACTTGATAGGCTAACTGCATGAACGATCTGAAGCATTAATTATCACTAGTGATAAAGCATTTTGGCACCATGAGTCTTCTAAGGGGTCAGGTCAAGGCCATTTAAGGTCAAATCTCAACAGTGTTCAAAAAGTTGACCCTTGGTCATCTGGGTCATTTTGGGTAATTCAAGGTAATTGTATATCCCATGAAACATTCAGAGTCATTATTTGCAATACTATATATGGCAGCTATTCCTTTTTGAGTTTCTGAGTGAGGATTCTGGTGGTAATAATAAATAGCTGCCATATGTAAGCAGGCAATTTCAATACCTTAACTTTAATGCCACCGTGGTCCCCCTAGATCGCCTCTAATTTTTTTCAAACTTTACACAGCGTGTTTTCTAGCCAAATGGAACATTCTAAGACTAGGTAGAAAAAATATGTATGACATGAGCGCGTCTGATGCACCCTAATGTTCATCCTGGGAACGTGTATCCTCCGGTGTTCCCCAAGGATCCGTGTTGGAGCCAGCCCTCTTTTTGATTTATATAAATGATATACAAGACCATATCCAATCAAAACTTGTGTTGTTTGCCGACGATAGCATCATTTATCGTGAAATCCCAACCCCTGAAGATCATGTTATTCTCCAAAGAGACCTTGACCAACTCTCCAACTGGTCTTCCAAATGGTTAATGCACATTAACATTAAGAAATGTGCTGTTCTATTAATCACGCGCAAAAGAAGCCCAAGTATCCACGATTATTCCATCCTCGGTGAACGCCTTGAGCATGTGTCTGAACATGACTACCTCGGTGTAACGGTCTCCAATGATCTTCGATGGGGCAGCCATTGTAATAAAGTCACTCAAAAAGCAAGCCGCACACTTGGTCTTTTTCGCCGTACATTGTCTCCCTGCAAACGAAATGTCAAAGAAAGGGCATACGAGGCTATAATCAGACCGCAGCTTGAATATGCATCTGAAGCATGGAATCCTCATATACTATATCTGGAGTTAAGAGTATTGAGCAAGTTCAACGAGCATCTGCCCGCTTCGTATTCCGCGATTACAGAAGAACAACCAGTGTAACTCAGCTTATCAATACCTTAAACTGGGATTCTCATATTCGTCGACTCCTGGCTCAAACAACAATGTTTTACCAGATCCATCATGAGCTGGTGAACATAAACTTCCCACTGGCCATCCATCTTTCATCTTATATTGGTAGACATGATCATCATCTGGAATACCACCTTCCCGATGCAATAGTTGATTCATACAAATACTCATACTACCCTCGCACAGTCAAGATATGGAACCAACTACCAGCAGCTGCTGTATGTGCTCCATCAACATCAGCCTTTCGTCAAGCCGGCCTTCCTACCATTAGAGGATTGCGGCCATCTGCTGGTAGCCGTATTCTTTAGACCAATCCAAGTTTTTAGCTCACCCTTAGTTAGTCTGATTTATTTCTTCACTGGTTTTTGCATCTGTATATATCTGCACAATTGGCTCTGACGCTACACAAGCACTGTCATCGCAGTATAGCTACGAAATTAAGCTGCAAAGGGATTAACGCACCAAGAACCAAGAATGATGTTCTAATCCCATTCCGTAGTTAATTGTATTTATTGATTATAGAACTGGTTTAAGCAACTACTATTTCGAGTCTGAAGAAGATGATAGTTGATTTGGTATTCTGTCATGATGTTGTTATAAATTTTAACTGGAAAATCTAAGATAGTTGATGTTGATGGTTTAAATGAAGCCAGTTAAAAGTCCTAATGAGTGTAGCTGTTTTATTGATGTTATTGTTTGATCAATATTAAGTCTCAGCGAGTACTTTTACATGAAATAAACTTGACAATGGAAAGCAATTTTTTTAGAATGCACGCAAGTATGCCAATACAATGACAGATTTGCGTTGACCTCAAAATCATTACTATCTTGCTTGTTCTCATTGAGGTTACACGTTGTTTTCTTTGTGAATGGGACAGTGGAGGAAGATCTTCCCACCAACTGCTTCTCCTTAATGACATTCAATGAGACTGGGCTTCCCAGCAACAACTTGAATCTGGAACTCAATATGTGCAATGTCTTTCACTTGTAGACCAAAACAAGGTTTTACTAAAAATAGAACTCAAAAAGAAAAGCAATAGAGGGTGTATTTGTTGTTCCTCAAATCCATGAACTTTTAGATGAAGCATTTGATTGCATCATAGGAAGCAAAAGAAGACTCCCAAGTTGTTAACAATTTCCTTGGAAATAATGAAGCTGGTATTTCCAAACAATTTGTGGAAGACATGTTACTATGCTATTTAAAGTTGGGCTGCAATATGTCCTTAAAAATCCATTTACTTCAATCACATTGATTCATTTCCTGTCAACTGTGGTGGTGCAGACGGTGATAACAAGGTGAACGTTTCGATCTAAGCCATAGAGAAACGTTATCAAGACATAATAGAGCACATCATTATTGTCAGATTTTTGTTGTTCCTAAAAAGAGATGGCCCAGATATTAAGTATAAGAAACAACCAAAGAAGCGTCAGTAGAACCTTCATAATCTGTGTAACTGTATATACGTAAAATGCATGTAGATCTACCACATTGTGTATTGCCCAGGGCTATACGTTGCCATGTAAAATATTGAATCGCAAAATTCTTAAAAACTAGAGCTAATCAGATTTTTTAATGGTCATATTCGTGTTCAGCAGCCCAAAATTGACAAAGAAATGTATGTTTCATCTCAGATACTCGAAATTTTTGAAAATTTGTAGACCAGTGATATAGGGTTCGCTAGTCCGAATTTGAAAAGAGGTTCGGTAGTCCGAAAATGAAATAAGGTTCGCTAGTCCAGAAATAAATTAAGGTTCGCTAGTCCGAAAATGAAAAAGGGTTCGCTAGTCCGAAAATGAAATAAGGTTCGCTAGCCCGAAAATGAAAAAAAAAGGGTACGCTAGTTCGAAAAAAAATTGGTTGCAAATCAACAAAACTAATTATTTTTCGGACTAGCGGACCCTATTTAAGGTACCCTTCTGCGTCAACAATTAAAGAATTTTCAACCAAACTTTACAGGATTGTTTGTCCAGTGTCCTCCGGTACTGAGATAATTATGGCTACAGTCCCTCGCTCTCGCTCGGCTGAACGTCAGTTTTAATGTTTTACCTTCTTACACATATCAGAATATTACAATTTTTGGCGTACATATGAATCTTTACTAGTTATTTTACGTCCATTTTCAAGTTCAAAATGAACAGATTTTGGCTAAATTTTACCATTTTCTTAGTGGTAGTCTTGACAATAGCATAGATTGTAACTTGGTTGATGGTAATTTTCTTGATTGCAGTGCTGCTTTTGACAGGGTTGATCATAGTGTTCTGCTACATAAGATTCATAACTATGGTATTAGCAGATTAGGGGTAATATGTTATGTTTTGCTTTCTTTCTGGTAGGAAACAAAGGGTTGTCTTTAAAGGATGCTATTCTGACTGGGTTCCTGTTTTCTTTGGAGTACTCCAGGCCCTGTTTTAGGATCAATTGTTTTTCTCTTGTTTATTAATGACATTAATAATAACCTCTCTTCTCCACTTTTTCAGTTTGCAGATGATCATACAATTGCTCGTTGCATAAGGACTCCAGAGGATCATCAATCTTTACAGAATGATTGATCTTGATAAGATTCATCTCTGGACTATCAAGAACAAACTCCCTCTGAATGTTTTTTTTAAGTGTGCATTTGTTCATTTTTCAAGATCTAGTGATCAAAGCCTATTTGTTTATAATCTTAGTGGTTGTGAAATTAAGGTTGTTAATGACTTCAAATTGCATAGTGTTGTGTTCAACTCATCCCTATGCTTCTCTCATCATGTTGACTCTGTAAAAAGGTATCTCTTTTGACTGGTTTCTGTATTAGAATTTCTCGGCATATGCACTTCAGTTCTCTTTTACAGTATATTCTCCCTCACCTCACATATTGTGCTGTTGTTTAGAATCCGTGTCAAATAATACTTGATAGGTTGGATAAAAGTCAA
>JXSR01S075456.1:63536-74176 GCA_000969725.1 Ophiothrix spiculata | reverse complement strand
CGTTTCAATAGATCAAGCAAAACATAGGTTTGTTCACGTATCCTTAATAAACAGTAGTTTAATAAAGGATGGTGCTATCACGCTTGTCCAGAATTCATTTGTTCTCGTTTAATAGCACCTCTGCGTCTATATAGAAAAGTACGGTATATCTATAGGGTGATTCCAAAGTAACATTTGTGACCGAAAAATTGAAAAATTTCACTTTTAAATCATGGCCACAGAACCTAGCATAAACATTATATAGAGTTTGTTGTTGATAATGGTGCTCACTTGTGGGATCAAGACATGCAGATGTTTAAAGATTAAAAAAATCGCCAAAATACTGAATAAAGTTCATATAACGTTCGGTAACATTTGTGACATCGCACGGAAATGGTTTTTTGCTCCAAATGATTTCAAAGTAAAAATTCTCTGACATGTTAGCAAATTTTTTATTGCGCTTTTCACAGTTGATGGGTAACACATTTACAAATAGTTCATAAAAGTGGTAGGAAATTCTATTGTCGGGATTTCTTTTAATGCAATGTTTTGTTTGGTAACGTTTTGTAACGTTTGTGACATTTTGGTGTAACTTTTTGGTAACGTTTGTGACATTTTTGAATTAAAACAAGTGCTCATTCTTGCACGGATAGAAAAAAAATCAAAATTTCTGATTAGAAAATACTTTTCACGTACCGAGTAACAAACGTATGACTGAAAATCTGCTCATATGGTCAAATAAAAAAGCTGATTTTTTGCTTGAAATCAAAAAAGGTTTAGTTTTCACTGGAATGAGCTTATAGGGACATGGGATCTGTTTTGCAAACAATGTCTTGCACAACTTAAACGTAAAACACCATATGGAGAACCAAGAAATAGACCAGTTGAATAGAATTCTTTCATACATAAGCCATACGTACTAACATGCTGTTATAATTTTGCTTTCACAGATCTTCGATCAACTCAAGACGATTGCATTGATTTTGCCGAGGGATATAAAGTTGCCAAAGATAATAAATTGTACTATCATGAGACTACAGCTTTAAAACGGCGTGGTCTGAAACAACTCTTTGAATTGGTAGTAAGTATCATATAAATATATGAGACTGAGTTTAGTCCATTCTACTGAATTTCGACTGGCCTAACCCTAACACTTTTGACCACTTTTGATCTCCTCGGTTTTCACCTGGATTCAAACCCGGGACCCCCTGCTTTCCGATCCAGATATCACTATGTCAAGCCACTGAGCAGGCGCTGCCATGGCAGCGATTTCATGATCATAGCTAACTCGGGTCTATGACGTATTTGGACTTAAGCGAATTTCTTAACTTCGTGGAATGGGATATTGTGAGATTCAGTGGGGTTAGGGTTGATGGAAACAACGACGTTTCACACACTATCCTGGGCGCATCGTCAGGCTAAATGATTGCGTTCTGGGATTTGTCCTTGAATGGGTCACGGATTGAGGAGCTGTCAATACGTTTGAGTCTTGTTAATCGCCAAGTTGGAAGTTCCAGATATTCAGTTGTGCCCTAGACCTCGTTCCCTCTGATCAAAGATAATTCCTTGCGTTTTACGTAGATTGCATCAGTCCTCTGCCAAACCACTCAGATTCCCTGTCTAGTAGTATACCACATTCTTGTTATAATCAAAAGAGTAGTTAGAGTCAGTTCAATGGGAAAAAATTGTGACAATTGAGAACATCCCGGAAATTTTGGTAGCTCTTCGACCTGGTCCCAGGTGACAGACCAATTGCTGGAACACAATCACAATTAGGCTTGATGATGCACTCAGGATCAGGCGTGAAGTGAAACATTGCCATTTTCATCAAGTTCAAACCCAATAAATATCGCCTACCTCAATATGTTGCTGTTTAGTGAAATACAATGTTGATGTTTTGGCTAAAAGAGGAGCTCTACTATGTCAGTCTGTGGACAGTCAGTTTTAAGTGAAAAAATGTGATACTTTGTAAAGTGGCTATGTAAAGATGATGTAAAGTTACATAATAAAATCATGTTCTGTGCTGTATTTCTTCTTGGTCATCTTAAATCATGGTCATCATTTCTGTTAATCATGGGTAATGTCGGTATAAAATAATAAGGTAAAGAATAATTTTCATTGAACTTTTTACTAAACAGGTTGATATCAAAACCATAACAGACAGCATCAGAGGGAGTAAGAACTCAGTGAAACAGCCACCAATACCTCCAGCACTACCACTTGCAGGTATTAGACAAGATTTAGCTTTGTAGAGTACTATGAACTATGAACAGATCACAAAAAGTAAATGATCACCATGCATGACTTAACCACACAAAAAAGTGTGACATTTGTATCGAGAGTGCAGAAAATATTTGCACAGTGATAATGCTTGTTTGCTCTATGTGTTGATTACATCTACAATCAATGCAAAAAGTCTTGGAATGGAGGAGTTCTTTTGTCTCCATTCAACCGTTTACAGGAGCAGCAATGAAAAAAGGAGATCTTCAAGTCAATTGTGATAATTCAACATTCACACCCTACTCCTCCCTCCACCCTTGTTTCAAAGTTGGATGACAATATTGACACTTGAGTTTGGATCAACATTGAGCGGGGAAGCGTGGGAACCTTTAAAAATCAATGAGATGTATCACAAAACATACCAATCCTTTTGTCTTTGATTGTTGATTTTCTTAAGGAAACGACTTCAATGATAAGTGAATGTATGATTTTCTTTCCCCTGTAGACGTATCACCTGGTGTCCAAGTTCCAGCGTCAGTGTATCCAGAACACTTGTCATCTCTTATACAAGATTCGCACACAGCTGATGTTATCTTTGTAGTTGAAGGGGTCAAAGAGGTCAAGTGTCAAAAGGTCATATTGTGCAGCGCCTGTAACTACTTCTGCCAGGTGTTTGGAGTTCCTACTCTTGTTGAGGTATGTTTTTAAAATGACAATTTAATTTTTGCTATTTTTGCAAATTTTGTGGCAACTTTTAGATTTAGATTAGCACTGATTTCAGTGCCTTGTCCTACATCCACTCTGACAATGTCCGTCCAGATTGAGACGCGTGGAGGAAGGGTGTATAGGTCACTGGGCGGGGAGATCAGAGAGCGGAACTAGTTCAAATAATAGTTTCGACAATTTATTTTTTACGTCATTTAATATATACGACTGGATGTCAGCCTGATTTGTGCGTTAATATCTGTCCTCTTATTTTCATTTATGGATTATTTTATTATGGATTGAAAGGCAAATAAATAGTTTGATTATTTTGAAACATGTGCATTATTGCTATGGTACCATCATGCAGACATATAGCAGTACTACTGTTTCTGTCTGATTATTTGTGTAATATCGGCTTTTTAGTTCACGTCCCTAGCGGGGCGAGTTTTGTTCTTGCTTTATTTTGTGTTTTTAACTGTCCAGCGGACGTTGTTCGATCCGAATTTGTCAAATTTACCGGAGAAGCAAGAATTCATGTGCAAGTAGCACGATTATTATATGCACTAATTTATGCAAATTAGCGCGATTACATCATGCCATCTCATGAGATTTATACTGATGTCAGGAGTGACAGAGAATGGAGCTTTCTCGGGCCATAATGGTCCGTAAACATTTGTTAGGACAGAATGGAATTACAATGTCATGAAGGCAGAATGCACTACAAATCATCTGCATTTTTCATTATTACTTTGCCAACAATATATTCATTGCATAACAAATTTGCATTTTCTCTCATTATGAACACAGCAAGATGAAGCTGAAAATCCCTTCAAATTCACCTGGTCAGACATCAATGAAGGCAAGATTGACGGCTTGTCTTCCATCACTGATGTTGAAGACAAAGATGGTCGTCATGTGACCCGGATAACCATCAGCAAAGATATTTCATATGATGTGTTCTTATTACTGCTGGACTTCTTATATACAGGTATTTACATGTTACATGAGTTACATTCAAATTCAAATTCAAATTTATTTATTTTCATAAAGCACACAATTTAAAAATATATGATACAAGCACAAAAGATGGAGGAGAAACAACAAAAGCAAAAGCCTGAGGAGTATTGCACCACCTTTACAAAATACATGACAAAAACAAAAATATACATAAAATTAACAAAGAGCGCACAACAAAACCAGTATTTAGAAAGACATGGGTTGAAGTAAGCAAACAAAACATGAAAGCTAAATTTAATAAGTCAATATAATAAGTCATAGCATGACAAGTAGTGGTCATCATGATCCCAAAAAATTCTTATTCAGCCTATTAATACCTGAGCAAAGAGGGTAGATTTCTTTTGAAAATTTGTAGTGTCTCTGAGTTTTTTACATTTTGTTGCAGTTGGTTCCAAAGTTTTGGGCCAATATTAAATATAACACGAGTGTCTTTGCCCTACACTTTATTAAAAAAATATGTAAAGTCAATCAATTTTTTGTGGTTTTGCTTACACAATTACCCCAAATAATGATGCAAGCCCCTTGGAACCCTTGCAGGAAAATATCCTTGACACACCTGTGTATATTTAATAAGCAATAATTTATTGATATTAATTTGGGCATGTAAAAGTGGAATATATGGGAAGAGTACCATATCCTTTGCAAAATAGTATACTGCCGCGTTCACACATTCTATTGGCACAAGCGGACATTGGGTATTTGTTTACATCCGAGACCTTTTCTCTGATTATCGTGGTGAAAACAATGCCGACAGTGCAACTCTATGGAGAAAATATCGCCTCTGGGCAATTTTGGTTAATTTTTTATAGAGTTTTCAAAATATCATGATGCCAAACTCACATGATGTTTGTGGTGTTCAAACTGCAATATAAAGATGACACTATCTATCTATGTCGACCGCAGTCGGAAGCCATGATGAACTTTCTCCACCGCTGTCTGTCCAGCATGAGCTGAAGAAGTCCACTCCGATCAATGCCAGCATCCTGTGCAAGAAACACTGGGCAGGACAGCCCCGGACCCCCGCGCACGCGTCCCTCTTGGTGGGCGTCTGGCAGGACGATCTCCCCAGTTGAGGTCCTGAACCATCATCAATAGAAATCCAGGTCGGCAACGACCCCTGCAGGGCGCCCCCGACCTCCCTTAGGTGTCACTGTAAAGCCCAGCATGCCCCTGCCCCCCGATTGCCACCTTAATCACACAATCTAGCAAAATGACGAACAAGCAAGGTGCCAAAGCACCGCCCCGCAGCACTCCCGCCAACATCTCGAAAACCCCAGCCTCACCATCTGGTGACAACACAACTGCTCCTGTGCTGCCGCACATGGCACCGACTGCCTTGACGACGGCACTCGGAATCCCGCAAGCAGGGAGAATCCTGAGCACTCCATCTCCGCGCAATGAACCAAAGGCCCCCTTGAAGTCCATGAAGGCGATGACACATCCAAGACTCCTGTCCCCGATTCCTTCCATAAGTCTTCTCAAGGCAAGGATGTGGGAAGTAGCCAATGTGAGGTCGAACGTGACCGAGTATCAAGCGGCCGAAGACCCCTGCTGCCATGGATGCCAAGCCGATGCCCCCACAATTGGATGCCTCGCTGAGATCACCTTTTTTTTACACACAGGCCTTTATTTCACAGATTTTCTTCTCGCCAAAAAGAAAGAAAATAAAGGGGTGCCTAGTGAAAGTCTTGATTGTTTTAAACATGAAAAAAAGACAACACGAGTGATTTTTAGATCATTGTGGTGTGTATGATGTATGTCCCCTTTGAAGAAGGGCCGCTCTTTGGAATGCCACAAACATCACAAAAACTTACAATGTTCTTGACGTTATGAAATCAGTTTCTTCAATAGTTGCACATTCTTAAGAATGTAGAAATGATCCTTTATGAACCAAAATAACTTTTAATCAAATCAATTATTGAACAAAATCTTGGACTATGCAAACAAAAATCAGGGGTGGGGTTGCATTTACAAACTATGGGCCCTGCATTCTGGATTTCTGTTTATACTGTTCAATGAATTATTGTTTGGCCTATAATAGTAGATGAACACTTTGCACTTTTTCTTACAAAATATAAATGAACTTGGAAGAGTTTCCAAGATTTTTTGTGCTGTATCTATAATCAAAATTGTTTCTCCACAGGTCTTCCAAAGCTAGAGCCAGGAGTCTGCATCGATGCCTTTATCCTGAATGAGCTGAGACGGGTTTCCAAGATATTCTTTGTGCCTTATCTGATCCAAATTGTGGCCAACCGAGAGAATGATGAAGAAGACCTGAACCAAAGCGTTGGCACGTACCTCAATGTACGGATGGGAAAAAGAGCAAAGGCATTGTTCCTGGGAAAAGACACTTTTTCAGATGTCTCATTCACTGTACAAGGTAATTGTTGCAATACTGCTTATACTCCATAAATCTTAAAATACAAAGCTAAGCTATTCTATATGCCTTCAACTTGTTGTAGTTACCATATTAATATGGGTAATAACAAGAGTATTATAATGAAAGTCTTCAATGATTTTGACTTTTTATAAATTTCCCAATATCACTGGAACATTTTTAGAAAGATTATTTACTAACTCCAATTACAATTTTGATGAACGGTGCATCAACATATTTGTGAATTATTATTAATTATGTTATTTAGTGTTTGCAAAGGTCTAGGTTTTGGTTATTTTTAGACTCATTGTTTCAATCCTTTTTATAATTGTCTACCCAGAATCCATTATACCAGCACACAAAGCATTTTTGATGTCCAGATGCGACGTTATGGCTCGGATGTTTGGGGGATCATTTACAGAAAGTACTAAAGCTGAGGTGAGCTTGTTAATTCTGTTTTCATATGTGACACAGAACATCGAAAGGTACATCTTTGGTCAATAAGTCAAAATTGAGTTTTTGGTATTGGTCGACAGCGTGTTTTTTCCTCTTTAAAGGAGTTAGGTCCAATTTCTTCATCTTTTTTCAAAGTTTTTGAGATTTTGACGGCAAAATATTTCTTATATTTTTCTCATAAATCCATTTGAAATTTGACGGCTGAAACATGTTTCGTTTTGAAAATATTGATGAAAATGTGCTAATTATGGTAACCATAATTAGTTTACATAAGTAAAGTATGTAGGCAGCTTTGAAATACAAAATTGGTCATAAAATCAAAACGGTTTGATGGATTCAACTGAAATTTGAAAATGAAACCTCGTTAGTGGTGATTATTCTTATAAAATCAAAAACACAATTTTGAAAAATAGGACCAAGCTCCTTTAATATGGTACCAAATTTGTGTCAATCCGAGCTATGGTTCAAAATTAGAGCCAAAAACAAAGCAACTAAGACTATGGCAATCACAACTTCCAAGAAAAATGCGATTAAAATTCAGGATGTTCAGTGAAGCCTTAACAATGCTGTTGTATTATTGAAATTGAATCAAGAATTGAATCTGACATGGTCTTAAAATTTCAAAAGTTTCATGTTTTTAATAATTTTATACCAAACAAACTGATTTGTTGAAAATTATATACACTTTAAGGAACCAAAATTTCAAAATTGACTTCCAACCTTTTTTAAGCATTGTCAATCTCAACATTGACTTTACCACGATGATGTACTTTTTGATGTGGGTGACACATATTGGCACACTTTATAGAGGGTGTTCCATGTTACATTGTATCCAGTAATATGTTATCATTACTCCTGCTGACTTTCAATTACCTGCCAAAGCCACTTAAACCAGAGGTCACTTTTTGTAAAAGTTGCCAAGGTTCTGAGCTTGGTAATTCTTAGGCAGATATACAGTAAGTTAAATTACCCCAAACTTTGGCTCGCTGGGTTTTACTCTTGGCACTTTTCCAAGAATGTGAAACTTGTACACCCCAACAGATGTCCTCATATGCTTTTTATAAGTGTCTGTCGACCAGCGTGACGTCAAAAGTTTGAAGTGCGCAAATTCGACCTTGTCGCTTCTGGAAAAGTTTGTGGCAAACATGACATGTCAATTAAAATTTTTTTTAAGGTAGTTGCAACAACACATCAATTTGAGTTGAAATAACTTTTGTCGCAAGAGACCATTGTAGTAATATGCAAAAGTGTTGTGCTACATCACGATAGCTTAAAATTGCAAATTTGTCGCCGTCTGCTGCAGCTACTAACTACAACCACAACAGCAACCTTGAAGCTACCATTAGTTGAGGAAAGCAATGGAAGACATTGATAGGTTAGCTATTTATTGATTCAACTTTGCTTTACAGAAAGCCCACAAATTGTGTTTCCAAGGCTCTGTTGGAATACCTCTATACAGATTTTGCCCCAGAAGGCCACACTGTTAGGTTATCTATTTATTGATTCAATTGCATTACAGGTTGGCTTAGGAAGAAGATCCACAATGTTTCCAAGCTCTGTTAGAATACTTCTGTACAGACTATGTCCCAGTTGGCCACACTGATAGAGTTCTCGTTTTGTCCAATCTTGCATCATAGGCTACATTACAAGAAGAAGATCCACAATGTTTCCAAGCTCTGTTAGAATACTCCTGTACAGACTATGTCCCAGTTCACACTGATAAGAGTTCTCTTTTTGTCCAATCTTGCATCATAGGCTACATTACAAGAAGAAGATCCACAGTGCTTCAAGGCTCTGTTGGAATACCTCTACACAGACTTTGCCCCAGTAGAAGAAGGCGATCACATGGGTATCCTTGTGGCGGCTGATAGATACGGACTAGAACGACTTAAGAATTTCTGTGAATTGTACATTTCAAAGGAGGTGGAGAAGTCTATAACGGATGGAGCTGTCAGTGAGGATGTCAATGTGTGTGAAGTTTTACATGCTGCTCAGGTGAGTGTTGGTGTAAGGTATGACAAGTTTGATGACAAGATAGTCAAGGCAAATTACAATACCATAATTCAGGGATTCTCAACTAGCGGTCGCGCGCCAAATTTGGCGCTTTGACAAGTATTGATTGGCGTTTTGACACTCTCTAAAAACAAAATAGGCAAGTTTGGCGCTTTCCCCCTAAAATTTTGTCATTTATGTGGTGCATTGTAAGGACTACAGTCAATCTTCGAAATAAGCTCCCTGTTTCGCGGGTTTTTTACTCGTTAACGCGTGTTGTCAAGTAGTACTCTGCACCGTACGCGACACACTGCAATTCACGCAGTTGCATGTGATAGGTTGTTCCCGTGATCGCCACGCCAAGTTTTTGTTACTGGGATAAATTAACCAGTCAAAACGATCGTCATGCGTCAGCTGTGTCAGGTAATTTAAATTATGAATTACGCGTACGCACGGACTGCGTAGAAGCACAATTGTTTGAATATTCTGGAATCCCTGCCATAATATAAGATAGACTTTAGTTGAGAACCCCTGCCATAATATTTTAAAAATAGATCATATCATAAAAGTTTCCTGCAAACTTGAAGCAGTAACTGTACTATCAGTTAAATAAATTAAGACAGGATTCAATAGTTCTCTGATCTTTTTCATTGGTCAAATAGTTGCCAACTATCATAAAGATGTCAAACGCAAGACAAACAATGTACCAAGCATGTGCGCATATGTGTTTTGAGCTCTAAAACCCAATACATGCACATGATCAGTGCATTTTTGTTTTTTGTTTGCATCAAGTTTAAAATCAGCTCATACTGGGACTCTCCACAAGGGAGCACCAATCTAACTTTATCTAGATTAATGTACATTTCCAACGTGTAGATTGTATGTTTTTTGATACACTGGGGTGCAGGCCCGTAGGTCCACTTTTTGAAAATCTGCACCCCCCCCCCCCCTTGAAAAATCCTGGCTACAGGCCTGCTGGAGTGCGTGTGACAGTGGAAAAAACGCAAGTACTCTCAAGTGGCATCATTGATGTATCTAGATGTGCAAAGTCCCAATGTTCATGAGTTAGCAGTCCAAGAGAATTTGAGAATTTTGTGTAACTCAGTGCATGTGTCATGGACAAAGAATTAATGTATTGTTCTTTTATGATGTGTTATCGTTTCAATCAGGATTTGAAACTCAAAAGGTTATGTTCGATAAATAAGTAGAGAGTGATAATCAGATTACATATCATACATCTATATGTATATTGCATATTGCATTGGGAAAAAAAAAAGACTATTGTCAGAGTGTGAGAATTTGTTCAAACAAATATGTTTTTAATAAACCAAGCCAAATATTACCATTACATATTGTCCATTTTTTTTCAGTTTCACAATGCCAAACAGCTTGCCAACTGGTGCCTCCATTTTATTTCGGTAAATTATACAACTTTCTCAGAAAGGTCAGAGTTCAAACAACTAGAAGGAGATAACTTGGATTATGTTGCCAAGAACCGCTGGCCACCTGAGTCTTATCTTGAAGAATTGAAGGAATATGAAACCTGGGTTGCCATGGATGCCTATGAAAAAGAACAATAACGTTGCAATACTAGGAAGAAAAAGTGTAAAGTTATGTAAAGTGTATAAAACTGAAACATGATTGATTTTGATGGATACATTTAACCAAAAATAACAACTGTTGAATTCACTCTCAAATACAAGCAATTACACAAGCTGCCAAAAATAAAAAGAGTGAAAGGTCAGCTTTTCTCATCATGCTCTTTGTTGACACATTTATTCTTGCTTTTTGATTATCGACAAAATCTTGGTCTATACTTGCACCATTGTTTGTATGTTTTGTGCCAGGTATAAATTTGGCGTAAGTGGGCAACAAAGCTGATCATGACACCATG
>JXSR01S075456.1:44456-61961 GCA_000969725.1 Ophiothrix spiculata | reverse complement strand
TTCTATTCTACTAAATTATATATTTTTATCACACCACAATAATTGCAAATAATGTAAATGAATATGTTTCCTGTGATATGGGTACAAAATTTCTTCCAAAATCCGAAACCATCCCGCTTATCAGGCAAAGTGAAACATTTTGGTAGGAAACCAAAAGTAACAGATTTTGAGCACAACGCGATAAGAGTGTGGCGCATAACTCATTCCCAGTAATTTCCGCTCAAGGTATCGATTACAGGTTGCATCAATATTTTTTATGACACTTATTGTTGTTGGATTTAATTCGTGAACGCGTACTCAGAGCCTTGTGCGTACACGCGAACTAAACAACCTTGCAAAATATACGCTCGCATCAGGACCACTGCGTACTTGCTATAAACACGCGTTCACAAATTAAATCCAACAACTATAGCACGCGATTTCATTACAAATTCCAAGTTGAACAAACAATAATGGAATTAAATTGTCTGAGATAAGATGATTCAGATAAACTTGGATAAAACTCTTGTCAAAATCAATTGCACTGATTAAAAATTAAAAATAACCATGTTGTTGTTTCAGATAATTTCAAATGAAAAATATTGCACTGGTGCTAAATTAAAATGCTTTGATCTAAAACTCATCAATACAATATTAAAACATTTTTTAGATATTCCAACACCTTTCTTAAACATCTTAATTAGGCTCTCATCCATTCATATTCTCCTTCCATGCGTATAATTGTGAATTTGAAAAGCCAGTTCGTCTATGTCTTGAAGAGGAAGTTGAGCAGTAATTGATACGGGCTAGCTTTGGGTATGTGTGCTACGTTTCCCACTGAAATGCTTTCCCATGGCCTTCAAAATTTGTAACTTTTGTTTCCTTACCAAAATATTTACTTTGTCCTATAGGCGGGATAGTTTTGGATTTTGGTAGAAATTTTGTACCCATATCACAGGAAACATATCCATTTACATTATCTGCAATTATTTTGGTGTGATAAATTGTATAATTTAGTAAAATAGAACCAAAACAAAGTGTAAAAATTTATACCGAGATGTTTGATATGTTTGTCTATTCTCCATATTGCAAAGCGGATGGAAGAAATCGCATGCATCCAATACTGAGGGATCAGGGATTTTCACTACTTGTAAAATGTAAAATAAACCATGTTGTACCTGTTTTATTCTTCACTTCATGGACATACCTGTCATTTAATTTTTTCATTTGGCGTAAAACATCCATAGTATATTCGGGGTGCGGTAGTTTTTAATTCCCCCCCTTGAGCTTTATGTGCAATTGGGGGATGTAGATAAAATACTGTCACATGCATTAGCTGAAATTGACCAATTGTATTATTTGATTGACGTGTAGTAAAAGTTGTATTTCATGAGCATGATAATACAGTGGAACTTGTTGGTACAAGCGCTGATAATACAAAAACACCTATAATACAAGGTCATTTTGAGGTCCCAAGAATTATTTTTGTATTTAAAATAGGTTGGAGAATACAAACTTCTGATAATACAAGCTACATTTTATGGTCCCAAAAATCTTGTAGTAATGAGGTTCCTCTGTATTGTTATTAAACCGTAAGTTAAGTTAAATATTTTCATTATTGCTATTTGATGTTATTTATAAAAGGTTAATTAAATGAATAGAAACTAACAAAATATATATATTTGTACTATTAGTTATCTCAAGTTAGTTCATGTCGAGTGAGATATATTTACAAACTCATATTAAAATTTATTTGCAGGAGAACAAACAGGAACAATTTTATCACTCAGAAGACATTAATTTTTATAAGCAAAAGCTTGAAAGATGCTTGTAATACCAGTATATCAAATTTTCCACAGCCTATTGACAGTTTAATATGAATTGTTTCAATTTGCCATGTGTACTGCACTGCTTTATTGAGGATTTGAGGTCCATACATTTTCTTTGCTACAATATATTTGGTGATGTCACCAAACATCACCAGATGTGACCAAACATCACCAGACATCACCAGATGTCACCAAACATCACCAGATTTGGTGATGTCACCAAACATCACCAGATATTGACTTTGGTGCACCCTTCCCCTTTATGTGCTTTGTTTGGTTTTTGTTTATGTAGTGTATCCTTTTTTTTTTTGTATTTTTTTGTGTGTGTATTTGAAACCTTGTTTTTTTTTCAGGGGATGATCCCTTCGGGCCTTCTTGGCCTTTTGATCATTCCTGCAATATCATTGTCATGTTTTTTGATTGTTTTTAATAGTATATTTATGTATGATATTGTGAATAAAGTGATTTGTGATTTGATGTTTGATTGGGAAAAATTTGTGTGGAGACTTCTTTAGATCAGGCATTACACTAAGATGTTAGATCAGTCATGTACCGTATGGTTTAAAGTCTGTTACAACTATTAATGACAAACTGGTATGCACATTGCAATAAAAAAAATTGTTTTATTTTTGATATATCAATTGCTCTTGTCTGATCTTTACTGAATGGTCTGAGATGTGTTTTTGTAGGTAAATTAAGGTAATATAGAGTTTGTCCAAATTGTTGACATAAATGGGAAAAAGCATTCAGAATGTGCATACATGCAGCATTAGTACAGAATTAATTAATGGATGTATGCATAGTTTGAATGTACCCATTCACCTGTATACAAACGTTTTGTGCACATCACAATCCAAGGCCTAAAAAATCTTTTAATTGGCATATCACAGGGAGGGGGATTTGAATCTGTCGCTCAGGAGACTGTTAGATATTGACATTGTGTTGAATTAAAAGGAACAAAGAAAATTGGAATGTAAAATGTATGAAAAAATAATATATAAATATGAAATAATACAAGTTTCAGTTGGGCTTTTCATAGGTTTAGTCCGGTTATGCAGTCAAACGAATTTTAGGCGTATATGCAAAGGTAAGTGCTGACGTGGTCCAAGGTTGCAAAGACTGTAGTTTAAGGCATACTGAGGTGACTATAGCTTGGTGAACTGTAATATTTCCCATCAGTGTTCCTGCTAAGGCCATGCCATTGGCGCAAAGGGCAAAACAAATTGGTGCAACAGGTTTCTGAAAATAACTGAAAAATGTTTTTTTCTTAATAATAATATGCGGCTTTTATATAGGGCTTTTAAATTTAGGCCAAATTCTCTAAGCGAAGCTGCCTATTATTATGTAGCCGTCAGAAAATCGTCACAATCAGTTCACTTCTAAACGGTGCAACTCAGCAATTGTGCAACCACAATCTACACTTGTAATTGTAATATCCCCCATAACAACTCCCCAATATCGCTCGGGTCGACAAAGTTATTGAGATTAATTGTCTTGCTCAAGGACATAACCCGTTGCCTGTAGCGGAGCTCGATCGAACTCGCGACCCACTGATTCGGAGTCCCGCACCTTTCCACTAGACCACACGAGCTTTATTTCGCCAATTTTGAGTCTCAACATGTGATTGCGGCACAACCTCATCTTCAACTTTGTCAAAATTGTTGAAATTGGCGCAAGCTCAAGAGGGAACACTGCTTGCCATTATAGCCCTTTAGGTATTCAAACTCGCCACAGAGTTGTTCATCCATGCGTCCGCGTATTTTTATATGCTGATGCTTCGGATGCAGAGTTGTTGATTAGCAATGAACAGCTCTGTGGCGTGTTTGAATACCTTTCAACAACGATAATCTTCCTGAAAACGTATGAATTAAATTCTAAATATTTTCAATTTAACAGATAGGCCTACTCATCTTCATAAGAAAGAACATTATCTGTAACAAGGTGCTAGTTTGTGAATCAATCAATCAATGATTCAAGTACTTGCATAACATGCATACGTTGACGTTTTTAATTGTTTCCATGCATCGGGCTTTTGCACACACTATAAGTGTCCGACGTGCGATCAGCAATATGCCAACGTCAATTATGTACTGCGTAAATGCACTTCTGTAAACGCTGTGCCATGCGTGACGCACTTATACGAATTTCAACTGTGGATTCATCACGAATCAACAACGGTACGCTCCTGTATAAGAAGATATAGAGAGTTGTTGAAAATATGATGCATCCTTCAATCCCAGTCCCAGCAATGTGCTTTTGGGTTTCCAGTCAACACTCACTTTCACAGGTTTTTCTCTGGGTACTCATAACATTTTTCTTCTTGCTTTTCAGTTTTTGAATTTGACTTTAAAGATTTATTTTGATTCAAGAAAATTTGAAATGTTTACACAATCTCCGGGAGAGTCAAGAAAACACATGTTCGCCCCAACCAAGAAAGCTGACCAGTTGCGTTAGGTCGCACCACTTTACTGTTGATATTTACGAGACACGCAATACACAATTTGTACTAATATCAACATTTCCGTATTTGGTCATTTGATAATGCACATATGCGTGGATGGTTAAAATTCCGGGAAACTGTGCCTGGTCACAATTGGATTTTAAAAACACCTGTTCAAAAAGTATGTTTTAATAAACAGAAGAGGAGGTCATACGTGAACACTATTGATATTATAATAATTATGTTTAGTTTTGCGACATTACTTTTGTAATTAATTTGATTAAAGCAAAAACACGTTTGTAATATTTTCAATATTCGTGACCCAATTACAATACACATAAAATGTATCGTAAATTTGCATTTAGAAATGCACTTGTTTTGAATGTACCAAATCGAATTGTGACCTTGCCATCATCAGGCCATGCTTTTGCTTTACATGCTATAAAAATGTAGGCCACTCTTGATTTATGCAACTTGAAGGCTGTATGGATATGAACTTGGGTTTAACTAGATCTGCACTCAATTGCCCCATTATCTTGCCCAAGGACAAACAAAGATTGGTGTTAACAATGATCATGACTTGCAGTATATGCCTACTGGGTTTGATTGTTCCATTAGGCCTTGTATCCATTGACTGTACCCATATTCCATGTTCCCTTATCTCGTTTACCATTGTTTATAATTGTGCGGCGCAACACAAACAATAAATTTCGTTCTGCTTAGTGATTATATCAGTGACCTGTGTACGGCAGATATTCCTATTACCTGGTGCTCACCAAATATGAACATGTTGATTGTTGGTGCTGCCAGGTCATAGGAATCATCTGCCGTACATAGACCACTGATATGATCACTAAGCAGAACGAAATTTATTGTCTGTGTTGCTCCGCACAATTATAAACAATAGTAAACGAGACAAGGGAACACGGAATATGGGTACAGCCAATGGATACAGGGCCTTAGACTACAGTTCATAACATTTGAATTTCTCCACAATGATTCACTGAGTGATTTTGAATTTTGTCTTGTTTATTTCAGTTAAATTACTGAATTGCTGACCCAATTGATGAAATCATTACCATCAACAAACTTCTTCTAGAGATGTGACTATTTCACAGCAACATTTAGGGACTGCTGATCTACCTGACTTTTGGTTATCATATTTTGCTTCTACATGCATAGATATTTCAGGTAAATTACTAAATTGCTGACCAAATTGATGAAATCATTACCATCAACAAACTTCTTCTAGAGATGTGACTATTTCACAGCAACATTTAGGGGCTGCTGATCTACCTGACTTTTGGTTATCATATTTTGCTTCTACATGCATAGATGCACTTTTATCAACCTTATATTCTGCTGATGATGTAAAAGTGAGCCTTTTATAGTACCATCCAGAGACTGTTATAGACTCAGTCTAGTTGAGCCTGTCTGTGATTGATTGTAGCATTTGCGTCAAAAGACGATACCTTACAATTAAGACAACTCGGCATAGTCAGAATCCCTCTACTTCTACCAAATTTGCTGTTGCTGGTGATGTGATAGTGTAACAGGTCTATTTTAGACAGATTCAGTGTAGCTGATCAAGTTCTATTCACCGAACATCAGATGAGAGATAGAAATCGGTAGGATGCAGGATATTCATGTAGCAGTTGTTGGGGATCCAGTTGGGAAATCAAGTATTTGACGAACATATCTCAGCAAAAGATTTGATGGGAACTCTGAAGGTAGATGCACAGAACCTCCTTTTCAAGTTACCAAAAATGGAGAGCAGCACAACGTATTATTTTATGATATCGCTTCATGGGTATGTACTACATGACACAGATTATCATTATTTGTGGTGTTACTTTCTCTTCAATGGGTAACTAACTTATGATAGTTCCTTAAGTTAAAAAAACACACCTTTCTCTCTGCATGATTTTAAGTACACTTCTAGCAACGTTGACCTAAGTTTACATGAAATCTGGTACAAATCAAGAAAATGTAATATTTCTAGTGATCTTACATCTCAAGATATAATTTACAAAAAAATTCTGTATGCTTATATATTTTTTTTAAAAATCAATACAGTCAAAATTCCAGAGCTCTATCCAAAATCTCACAGTTTTAAACAAATTTACCTAGCCATTAAAACACAATGAAAAAGTTACTGGAACATTAAAAATTGCAAAATGATTACAATTTCTAGTTCTGGATCTTGATATTATTCAGTGTCTTTTAGAAATTGAAATCTTTACTATTCAATGATCATTGATTATAGAAGCATTTAACCCAACTCATGTCTTCAAGCATTGTACTTATTTTTGCTCTGAAATTCACTTCTTTTTTTAGAAATAGCCTAACTACAGATGGGACATGTCATTTCATTTAAAAAAATTCTGGGGTTAATATTAGAGTCAAAAGATTGCATTTTGAAGAGCTTGGGAACAAAAAGAAAAACATAGATACAGCTCAACATCCACTCTTAGACCTTATATAGTCCAAGAACTTTCCCATGATTTGAACTAAAACTATAATTTATACATGTATCACATTTATCATTAATGCCACTTTGAGACTATTTTTTAATTCTATTTTTTTTGTCAAACTATCAAGCTGCACAAAAGAATTTTGCAAATTTAAAAAGAGATGGGGCGTTTCAGATACTTTTGGTTTTTTTTTTACTTGCAATGAGTGGATTTTGAAAATTCACCATTTGGTAGATTGTTTCTGCATTCTTGATTTTCTAATTAAATTTTTTATATCTGTCTTTATAGAGTACATATGATAATCTGCGCCCAATATATTACCGAAATGAGGAGCCTGACCAAGCCCGTCTCATCCTCATATGCTTTTCAGTTGCTGAGAAAAAATCTTTGATTGGTGTGAAAGAAAAGTGGTTGAAACAAATTAGGCAGCATGAGACTGAGATGTTTCCTATTGTTCTTGTAGCAACTAAAATAGGTAGGCCTAAGATTGTAGCATAGTATGGTATTTAACTGTATATGTGACACGTTGCATCAAAGGTACAGATTTAGGTCAAAGCCAATTTTTATCCCCCTGGCTTGAAAAGTAGAAGGGGGATTATGGCATAGTAGTAGATTTAAGTGTGGAAAAGTGTTTAAGGATCTAAGTGTGGAAAAACTTGGATCCTAAGCATAATAGTGATAAAATTGGATGATTTTCATCCCATATTTATTGGTCTCACTATGTGAGTTTTCAAATATTTTTACAACTCATAGCTTGACCAATAAATATGGGCTCAATCTATCCAATTTTATAATAAACTTGATTTATGGATATAATATAAGAACCCTAAAATTTAAATTGGTGAAAGGTCGCATACCAAGGTCAAAGGTCATATGAGGTCAATTTGTAAAAGAGGCTGAAAATGTCAATTTAGCATAATTTGAAAAGTAAAAAGTCTGAATGGAACCAAACTTGGGTTTTAAACATAATATAAGAACCCTCATATGTTGATGAGATAAAAGGTCACATAACAAAGATCAGAGGTCATTCGTAAACAATGCATTCCTGCTGTACTGCCGGCTGAAGTTGGAAATGACTGAAAAATAGTTGGGAGGTCAATTTTTAAGAAATGGTTAAAATTGAGTTTCTTGAAATGTATAATTTCAATAATTACTCTGCTGATGCCATATAGAATTACAAATCAGGGAAGCATAGTACACTATTGATCCCCTGTATTTATTATTGCTATAAAATTGGCACCTTATCATAGATTTAGCCATTTGAAGTAAGGAATATGATTAAATGGAAGTTAATGACATTTTAGTGGGATTTTGCAAGTAGTATAAATGTAGAGAGAGTAATCATAGCTCCCTTTTGACCCCAACTTTCAAGTAAAATTGTCTTTTGGAAATTATGTTAAAAGGTTTAATTAATTCCCTCCTGGATTTGAACCATAGATCTCTTGATCTCCAATCCAAGCTGTCTAGCTAGAGATTTAGTTTTCAAATTTACCTCCCCCTCTTTTTTTCATCTATTTCAAGGTTGAATTCAAGATCTGGTATAATAAAATCACAGCCAGTCTATTTTTGTACAATTTCATTTTCTATAAGATCCATTTATTTAGATTTGGTTTTCCTCACCTCCTTCTTTCAGATCTTCGATCTAGTAGGTACTGTATGAAGACTGACATACGTGAGCAGTGCATTGGATTTGACAAAGGTTATAAATTTGCCAAAGATCATCATCTCTTCTATGCGGAGACTAGTTCCAAGATTCATCAAGGTCTGGAAGAACTTATTGATCTGATCGTAAGTATACTGACATATCTGGGACCGATTTCACTAACATATATAAATCCATACATTCATCGCAAAACCTAAATTGATCGTAATTAAGTGGCATTGTTTTAGGGGAACCGATTTCTCTATTACTATGCAATAATATTTTTCATTGCACAGTTTTGTGAGTACGATAGATATTGTGCGGATACTTTGAATGAAAATCTATTGCAAACATTATTCATGTTAATGATGGTTAACTTGATATGGTTTGATGATCATTCATGTAAAATATGACCCGGGGGGGGGGGGGTAACTGATATTTGTTTCCGGGTAACCACCCGAGTTCTGTAGGTTCAGAAGGTGGCCCTATGTTAGACAAAATATCTACCATATCTGTTCGAATGGACACCTTACCCAAGACCATATCTGTTCAAATGAATACCCCTATCTGAGACCGTACGCAAATGTGACGAAATAATTATTACAAGATCTAAGAAATCATTGGTAAAATGTAATTGTACACCATTTTGACACTCTTAAGAAGTGTTTCTAGGTATTTGAAGCACATTTATTGGAAATTTAAGACACCATTGTCATTAATTCAACCATTCTGTCTTAGTTTGATACCCTATAAGAGACTTAAAAGCAAAATTTGATACCCTAGCTATGTGAGACTTGCAGAGTACCATGTCAATTTTGATACCCTATATTGCAAGTCTCGAGACCTGTCCACTGTCCAGGTCTCACCTTTTTGGTAACGCGGGTGGTTACCCGGTCAGAATACCCAGTTACCCCCCGGGAATATGGCCAGGAGATGATTGTAGGGGCTTACATAATTATACAAGCTCGCTCTATGGATTTTTAATCATTCTGAATAAATAAATGACCAATTTTTTCAGCCATGATGACAGTCTGCAAATCTCATTGTAGGCCTCATTTTCATTTCCTATGTCATCCTTAGAATGAATGGATATTTTGCGATGGATTTACAATCATCTGTATAAAGTTTAAATATTCATCACTCTTGAAAAATTGTGCATCATGTTACTCCACGATCTTTGCTAACGAAATGTGTGACGACCTAGTTCATGAAATATCAAGTAATTTAAATTCATTGTACAGACATGACATTTGCGAGGACCGTTTGATAAATTTGTGTTTGTGAGCGATTTAGCATTCATCGTAGTACAGCGATCTTAGTGAAATAGACCCCTGGTTTACTTTTGATAGTAAAATTGTTAAAAAACAATACTTTTATAATTGAGAAAAGAGAAATATATGTAACCCGTCATATCGAAAGGTACCTTAAGGTTGGCACAGTTAACTACAAGATACGGGCCATTAAAGCTGAGCATAGTCAAAAATTATGTCCAAGGTCGAATTTCTAATTTCATCAGAAACATTACATTTGAAGTGTATTCTATCATATTAATCAGGTTCTAACATCCAAAACATAAGAAAAATGTGTTAAAAACCAAGATAAAAATCCTCTCTCCATTAAAGTTTTATTTAGTAAAAAAACTTTAAACTTGATTTTCAAAGAACTTTAGTTTTCCGAATCAGCCCGATGCCTTATGACACTCTGGATGTAACTTTGCAACTGAACATCCAATAACCAAAAGTAAGGTGTTATTTTAATGCTTAAAATCTCAGCTTTTAGATGAGACCAAAAGATCAATACTGATTTTGGGACCCTTAAGATACCTTTTGATATGACGGGTCACATATGATACATATTTGCTCATGATAAACTCCTGTTAAGGAAATTATTTGGTGTCTGTTTTGCATGTAGATTGACATCGCTACCAAACCTAGATCTCGTCTCATTCCACCAACATTACCTCTTGCAGGTGAGTTTTTTTTAAAATCAAGAACTTTGACAATTTGAGAATAAGTTCATTTAGAAAATTATAATTGAATCCTTTTCAACTGAGTATATCTTTGTCAGGTAGTAAATAGCATTTTTAATACGTATACACAACAAGGGCTTTAAAAACTAATGGTCTGAAATAGTGTTTCTTGTTTTAAATCCTTTAAATATTTTGTTTTCAACACATGTGGTGGTCAAACAAATTATTTTTTGATTGAATTGTTTCACTTTAATAAATATTTAATGATCTTTAGATTTATTAAAGCTTTGATTGATCTTTTAACTGGTAATTCCAGTTGAGGCACAAATTTAGGATTTAGAAAACACTGGACCGTGACATAGTAACACCACCATCATCATAGAATGATATCAAAAATTGATTTTGCAATTTTAAACGTTACTGTGTAGATTTTTTTACGTTTTTATTTACTACATTCTTGAGCTTTATTCAGAGCATTTCCATCAGTGTTTGATATTAAAGGATCATGGTCCAATTGCTTGAACTTTTTTTCGAACTTTTGGAGAAATTTTTCTCATAACCCATGTGAAATTTCACAGCTGAGTTTTGTTCCGTTTTGGAGATATATATGAAAATGTGTGTTATTCTGGTAACCATAATTACTTTTACGCAGTAACCTACAGGTGGCTCTGAAATACAAAATTGCTCATGAAATCAAAACGGTTTGACTGATTCAGCTGAAATTTCAAACTTAAACCTCTTTTTGCAAAGTGAAGCGGGTTAGCGCAGCGGTACTTCCATAGGACTGTTGTGGGATCGATCCCCGGTCCAGACGCTGTATGTACATTTGGTTTTCAGTCCATACTCGCTTCCGCAGGTTTTTCTCCGGGTACTCCTGTCTTCCTCCTGCACTTAAAACTGTCACGAGATTTGTCCATCATAGTCTACCCCATCCAGGATATGGGAAGCTGCATAAAGGGTACATATTACAATCTAACTACCGATAGGACATGCGCTTGAAAGGTCAGAAAATGCCTAAATGAAGTGAAATGATTGTGACGATCTACCTGCAGTGAATCATGAGCGGTTGGATCTAAATGGAAATTGCTATACAAAAACCAGTTATTATTATTATTATTTAAAGTGAAGTTTATCTGCAATCTTGCAGTTTGTTAATGAAGGGAAGTCACATTCTAGTAATAAACTTTTCTGGTTTTTTTTTAGACAGAATACAAGATGTAGAAGCAGAAGCATCAACGTTTGCAGACAACATGTCATCAGCACTACAAGGTGCCCAGGACACTGATGTGACCTTCTTAGTTGAAGGGGTCACAGAGGTCAAATGTCACAAGGTCATCCTGTGTAGTGCATGTAACTTCTTCTGTCAGGTGTTTGGAATTCCTTCCATCGTTGAGGTAGGTATATGGTTTGAACTTTCAGCTCATGCCCGAAACCAGGGGGGTGCAGTGGGGGCGTCGCACCCTCCCCCCCAAATTTGACAATGTACAAAAACGGTCCACAAAAATTCCCTAAATGCCCACAAAAAGAACACCCAAAGCACCAAAACGTGTAAATGTTGGTCCTTTCTTTAATTAAAATACTACACAAAATGCTTGGAAAACTACTTAAAACCTTTTTTTTTTTGCTTTTCACTTTGTCAAAACCACTAAAATTAGTTTAGGGTCGACCAAAACAATTTTTTTTTCTCCAATAGGTCCACTTTTTGAAAATCCGCACCTCCCTTGAAAAAATCTTGGCTACGGGCCCGTTTCAGCTTGTGTATGATATTACTCTATTAAATAAGCACGGGACTCGTCAAAAACAACAGCACAACTTTTTTGACCTTTTCTGAGCTCAATTTATTTCACCGTTTCTAACGTGAACGTGAACATGATACAAAAAGCCATTTATGTATTTAAATTTGTATACTTTACAAGAAGCACAATATGTTATACGACTTCAAATAGTTAATATCAAGATTCCCCGTGATCCCCAAGAAGCACAATATGCTATACGGCTTCGAAATTATTACTATCAAGATTCTTCAATATCCCCAAGAAGCGCAATATTATATACGGCTTCAAATACAAAATCCCCGTGATCCCCAAGAAACACAATATGCTATACGGTTTCGAAATTATTAATATCAAGATTCTTCAATATCCCCAAGAAGCGCAATATTCTATACGGCTTCAAATACTAGTAATTAATAATATCAAAATCCCCGTGATCCCCAAGAAACACAATATGCTATACGGTTTCGAAATTATTAATATCAAGATTCTTCACAATCCCCAATTGGCCAAGAAGCGCAATATAAAATACGGCTTCAAATAATTAATATCAACCTGAACAAGATTCCCTACGAAGCACAATATGTGATACGGCTTCGCAAATTGTATGTTCTATGTCATATAAAAGATTCGTCAAAAAGCTAAATATTTCATACGGCTTGAATTCAAAAATAAAATGACTTGAGCAGATCAATAAATCTCCCACCAATCTATATAGCTCAAAATATAAATTCCCATGTGATCCCCGAGAAGCGATAATATGCTATCACAGTGCGGCTTCGAAACTATTAATATCAAGCTCTTTAATATATCCCTAAGGAACGCAAATATATTATACGGCTTCAAATAATTAATAATAACCTAAACATGAACATAATTGCCTCTGTTCAATAATTTTTGTACAATCGAATAACAATAAAATATTTTACGTAATTGCTATGAAAACAAGGGTGGGTGGGATTGGGAAAATAAATGTTATTGCGCCGAGAGCTCAGAAGAGAATGCCGAATGTGTGCTTCACATAGGGCGAGGCTAAATCGATTGATCAATAAATTTGATCGTGTTATAACGGCATATTCCATAGCGCCCTCTCGTCCCGGCTTATTTAATCTGGGAGTAAATTCTAGTTAATTTATCCCGATTTAAATAAGCACGGGACTCGTCAAAAACAACAGCACAACTTTTTTGACCTTTTCTGAGCTCAATTTATTTCACCGTTTCTAACGTGAACGTGAACATGATACAAAAAGCCATTTATGTATTTAAATTTGTATACTTTACAAGAAGCACAATATGTTATACGACTTCAAATAGTTAATATCAAGATTCCCCGTGATCCCCAAGAAGCACAATATGCTATACGGCTTCGAAATTATTACTATCAAGATTCTTCAATATCCCCAAGAAGCGCAATATTATATACGGCTTCAAATACAAAATCCCCGTGATCCCCAAGAAACACAATATGCTATACGGTTTCGAAATTATTAATATCAAGATTCTTCAATATCCCCAAGAAGCGCAATATTCTATACGGCTTCAAATACTAGTAATTAATAATATCAAAATCCCCGTGATCCCCAAGAAACACAATATGCTATACGGTTTCGAAATTATTAATATCAAGATTCTTCACAATCCCCAATTGGCCAAGAAGCGCAATATAAAATACGGCTTCAAATAATTAATATCAACCTGAACAAGATTCCCTACGAAGCACAATATGTGATACGGCTTCGCAAATTGTATGTTCTATGTCATATAAAAGATTCGTCAAAAAGCTAAATATTTCATACGGCTTGAATTCAAAAATAAAATGACTTGAGCAGATCAATAAATCACCCAACCAAATTTATGAAATGAATTTGGCCCACCAACCCCAACCTAAAAACACTTCAGCAGTTAATCCAACATTCGAAAATCAAAAAATATCAAAAATGTTGAAATGAAAAATAATGCTTTCCGTTAAATTATTGGTAGCAATAAGGATCCACTGCGGATTTTAATTTCCTGCTGATTCACCGAATGATTGGTAAAGTTGATCTTTTCAGAAAACAAGGGGGTGTTATAAGATAATTATAATTAAAAGCGACCTTAAGATTGACCATCGGGTCGTCGGAATGTACATTCCAGTGAATTATGCCCCTGATTATTACATTTTGCACATTTGTGATCGTATCTGCATGACTTTCGAAAACAACCCTTTTTACTATTGTAGGCGAAACAAAACCCGATAATTCCTTTCTTTTGTGCTTCCGAATCAATTTGATTTCCCGATAGATATGAATTTGAACTTGCAAACTTGCCGGTTCTGGGAATTGAAAGTTTGTCCAGGAGTAAATCTGAATCATAGCATCCCCATGATCTAGTAGGACAACAAGCCTGACCCATTCTAAATTCTCTGTCATAAAGTACCCATGTATTGCCAGGGAAACGACGAGCCAATTTTCTTATGGTATCCATATACTGAATTAGCTCTATAGCTCTGGTCGAATGACGCTCTAAATAAATTGCTGAAAAAACTAAAAATGCATGTGTCCAAAGGTCAATATTGAAAATTGGACGTGCACGGGGCTTATTTTGTTTAAACCCTATCTGATTATTTTCCAGTCTGATGAGTGATAATGTCAAAGATTCATCAACATAATCATTATCTGGTTGAATTAAATTTCCTAACTCAACATATTCACCTTTCCAAATTTTTTCTTTGATACTTAACGGCGTAAATTGTCCCAAAGGGGTGCCTAATCTACGGTCTTGGGCCCTAATATGAGACGGTATAGTGAGGTCTGAACCCGTAATACTCATACTACCACCATTGTTGCAGTTTGTGGTTGTTGTTGGCATAGCATTGATAACCTGGGCTGACTGATTAACTGATGAATTTAAACTACCACAATTCGCTAGCATTGAAGGCAGTGATTCATTAGAAGCATTGTTTGGCCTATTGATTATTGACTGCGCAGCTGCATTTTGCATTGATTGACCTTGCATGCACGAAGTTTGATCTGGTAAAGTAATTGATGGAAAAGAATTAACCGTATTCGAACTATTGGAATGAATTGATGACGTAACAACATTCTGTGTACTTGTTACCAACAATGGACTTTCCTGGCTTGGGCTTGCTTGGCTTAACTCCTCTGGAGATGGGGGCGCTGAATGTGTTTGTGGTTGGGGTTGCCGACTTCCAGATCGTCTGCTGCCAGAGTGGTCCAGAAGAGTTGTACTTCTCGTTGACGGGCGAGTTGAAGTTGATGCACCACTACGACCCCTCCTTGACCTCGTGGATTTTGGCATCTTGTCTGATGAAATAACAAACTTAATATTGCTAGTTCTTGCAAATGAAATTGACAAATTCCTTGCAATAAATCCAATATTGTGACTCCAAAATGTCAAGTGCTTCAAATTATGTCCAGTCCTTTGTGTCTAGCGCATACGAAAATAAATGTTATTGCGCCGAGAGCTCAGAAGAGAATGCCGAATGTGTGCTTCACATAGGGCGAGGCTAAATCGATTGATCAATAAATTTGATCGTGTTATAACGGCATATTCCATAGCGCCCTCTCGTCCCGGCTTATTTAATCTGGGAGTAAATTCTAGTTAATTTATCCCGATATAATTAAGATGTAGGATTTTCAGGGATGTCTCCAATGCTTTACAATTGGATAACAAAATTTTTTTTGTATATTCCATTATTTTTCCTTCCTTCCATCCCATTAAAAAAAAAAACATAAACTTTACATAGTAAAATATGTTCTCTTTCTTCCTTCCTTTCCAAATATTTTCAAAAAGTGGTTCCGGAAACAAATAAGTTAGTTCACTTGGTCTTACAACACTGCGGCCCTGATTTGGTAAAAGTATCCAACTCAATTTTGAAAAAATTTTAGTTAACAGACTTCCTTTGATAATTTGAGGATGTTCTATTCTTTGATTGTACTAGAAAATTTCTAAAATCAAAATACATCTTTTTAATCTGTAAATGGTCAACAACATTTAACAGCATAAAATTAACAAACATCTTATATGTGAATTTTAAATATGATGTTTTCAAATTCCTTCATTTTAAGTTAGGTATAGTTTTACCAAATTAGGGCCGACTGAATGCAGAGAATATGATCTTTAATACTGACATTTTCATTTATTTTACATGGTGTTTAAAATATTTTTATATTTTGTCCCATACAGTTAGATGAAGCAGAGGTTCCTTTCAAATTCACCCGGTCAGACATCAACGAAGGCAAGGTTGCTGGTTTGTCTTCCATCGCTGATGTAGAGGAGGATGGTTGCCATGTCACAAGGATTGAAGTCAGCACGGAGATATCTTTGAATATATTCTCAATAGTGATGGACTTTTTGTACACAGGTAAATTGGTATCAAAGTGTCTGTAATACAGAGGCCCACATTATAAAATTTAAAAAATCAATTTTAAATCTAAGCTCAGATTAATCAAATTAAAGTTATATGGCTTAAGCCGATATTGACATCAACAAGTTTTAATGGTGTGGTAAAGGTCCGTTATCAATTCTTAATTCAAGACCAAGTGTGCTTGATTGGTAAGAGTGACCAAAGTGCACTACAAAATTTGTAACAAAAACGAAAACGTACGTCTCATGTTTAAATTATGAAATCTGTAAGTACGTCTCTTCTGTTCCTCTGAATTAACCATTTGATTTTAAAGATTAAAGGGACTAGCCTAGATTCCACCTAGAATTAAAAACTTATGGAAATGCTCTAAATAAAGCTTAAAAGTATAGAAAAATCCAAAAAAGTGCAAACAATTACACACAAATGGCTCAAATTGTAGAGAGAATTAATTTGCAATATATCATTCTTTGATGGTGGTGTGACTATCCTGTGTATTCTAAATTTGTACCTCAAATGGATTAACCAGATAAAATATCAAACAAAGCTCATGAAGATAATTTAATACATATTAAAATAGAAACAATTTTATCAAAAAAAAATGTTTGGCCATAACAGGTGTAGAACAAGATTTTTTTTCACACCACTTTTTCTCGCCGGCAAAAAAATTAAAGTAGTTGAAAAATTGCAGTTTTCTCCAATATTCCTCAAAATCATGGAAAACTACTTGCAGGTTATATTACTATAAACATGTTTTATCGATTCAAGTAAAAAAAATATGATGGTAAAAATTAGTGGAAAGAATCTAGGTCAGTCCCTTTAACCATGCTTATAACTCCTATCAAAATGTTTGTCATTTCTTTCTTCACAGGTCTTCCCAAGCTGCTTGAGGAAGAAGTTCAGATTGATGCATCCATCTTAAAGGATCTCAAAAGAGTTGCGCGATCTTTCTTCCTACCATACCTACTCCAGATTATAATAAACAGGGAAAAGGATGAAGAATTTGTGAACCAGAGTATCAAAACCTATCTTAATTA
>JXSR01S075455.1:47970-69620 GCA_000969725.1 Ophiothrix spiculata | reverse complement strand
ATTTTGCTCCCTTCTCGCAAAACGCGGAACACTATGAGCAAAATACTACACCACAGTGTAGTATGTGTAAAGCTCCTAAATTAGTGTAAAGATCAAGTTTTTTTCTCAATAATGAATATTTAAAAAAAAGATTCCAACAGATACGAAACGGGAATTTTTGAATCTTTGTATGTCTCCTCTTTCATTACTGCTTACAAAATAGATGTTATAGACCGATTACTGTGTCCATTGAAAACAAGACATATTTGTATCGAATGCACTTAACGAAAGCAGCTGTATAAACGACATGCATGTTTGAGTAAGAAGTCGAATGTTTACTGATTGACTCTTTCTCTCGTGAGGAATACAAAGTGGGCAAAGTCAAGAGGAATCAAAGCGAAAAATTAGAAACTTTTGACCATATGTAAATTAGTTACATGGAATGCAGAGGAAATTTGAGTTTAAGGTAGTACTTTTTAGATGTTTTTTTTAACTTGGGAAAAAACCTTTTTGATGACGTAAATTAATAATCTTGAAAAACAATCTTTCATTAAAGAGAAAAAAAAAAGGAAAATGGTTGGGTTCTCAATTCTCATAGACTAGCTTACTCAAAATGTTCACAGTGGACTCTGTAAAATGGGCTTTTATAAAGGAGGAAAAGAGATATAGAAATGTCTTATTAAACACACATGTGAGCATTTTATGACTTTCAACCATGTCACAAAAAAATGATACCGTAACCATGTTAACATGTAGATTTATCTCTAAGTTAATGTCCGCAAAGAAATCATTCTTTTCATCCGAGCTGAAGTCCGAGGTGATACTTGCAAGCCCGGATGGACACTCAACTTTGAGGTCCGCGCCATGTACCACCAAAGAAAACCCACCCTTTTCGCTTACTCTCACCAAAATACCTTTTTTTTACCAACTGTCACTCAATGACCTCCTTTTTTCTAAATTCGTCGAAAATTCCGCAAGAATCGTCGAAAATTTCGCCCGAATTTTTGTCAGAAATTTTGCCAATTTATGGCCATTTTGACCCTGAAAGACCCTATTTTTTTGATGAAGTTTGCCCAAAGACCCCCCCCCCCCTATTTTTGCACCTTGTCACTGAAAGATCCATTTTGTTGGCACTCGTATGTCACTTCCATGTCTGAGTACCCCTCAAGAGGATTTTAAGTCAATTAGACTTGGGAAAGAATAGGGAAAGAATGACAAAAAAAAAGAATTACATACATAAAAATCAAATCAAGAAATGTGTATTTCCCCAATAAAATGACCATCTCTAAAATCAAAAGTGGCTTAAACAAACAGCATTCGGCTTTTATATTTCTTTATTTCTAAAAATATCTTAACGTTACCCAGTACTTTATATAGTGACATTTATCCTGCTCTCCATGTCAAAGTAAAACCACCTGTCGCCTATGAATAGCGGTTTGCCACTGTCACTGGGGGAAATTGGTTTGCTATTTGTAAAGTAATAACGCACCACAAGGGTCATTCATCAATAAGAGACAGATACTTATTAAAATAGTATATCTTCTTGTCGTCAGATTCAACCAACTAGACCACTTTGCGTGGTCTTTTGGGAGACATTTCACTTCTGTAACATATCATTCACACATGACATTTAACAAGTTGTTTACAGTGTTCGTACCCTACAAATTATTTAAAGCAGTGAAGCCTTACTGTTTTATAGTTAAAAAGGTTGATTATGCTATAATACAGAATATGAAAAACCGGTTTTATGTTTTATAGAGTTTTAAAATTAACTTTTCAGATAAGTTGTGAGAAAACTTACTTTATTTTAACGTTTTCAGAAAGGAGAGACACATACTCAAACGACTGGATGTCGGCACAGTCTAATTAGTTTACTTTGACAACAATATTTTTTTCACCCTCGTTCTCTTTTCCTTTCTATATTCAAGTACATAAGCATACTACTAAAACAAATAACAAATTAACTAAAGGTCACATTTAGTTCCAATGACGTCGTCTTTGTCAAAGATATTTATATACACACACATAATGTTACCACCATACGAAATTTACCACCGTAATTAACAAAAATATATACCTTGATAAATAAGCAGCCAATGAGAACTGTTCGATTTAATTTTCAGATTCTAATCCGGTCCAGAGTTAAGCTTAACGAACAAAATAAGATAACCAAATTCAACATAAACACTTGTGAAATTACTGTGTTTGTTTAGAATATTCTCTTATCTGGATTGTCTGCAGTATTATTTATTCAATCTTTACATATGCCAATCTAAATTAAAAAATTCTCTAAATAAAAGTGAAAATTACCATCTTTGACCAAATTAGTTACGACCCATGAAATATATAAAAATACTAAACACGTTGGAGAAATTAAGACATTACGTCAGCTAGAATATAAAGGGCTCTTAGTTATAGCTATCACTCTATGCCCTCAGTAAGTGTAAACACAGATACTAAAACTGAATTTGTAATAGGTAATTTGCCTTTAATTTAAGCAAGATATTTCTCCTTTATCGTTAACATATTGGTATCTACACGTTGAGTTTTAAAGCTACTGCTAATGACATTTCACACTCCCTTATTCTTTTGTCAATTTAGCAACTATACATATATCTTTGTTCTTCAGGGTTAGTAAATTGAATATCAATGCTATTATTTTCTTCTCAAAACAAAAATAATGTACAATAATAGTCGGTGAATAAACTCGATTGATTAAGAATTCGCCATTATGAGTAAAAGGGTTAAAATCCCCCTTGCGTAGTTCAATTTAACAAGCAATGTTTGACGGCTACAAAATATATTACTTTAACAGAGTTTTAATGAAATTATCTATACAAAGTGATGGATGGGGTTATAGTTACCTCAAGACGTATATATACATGATATATTCTTACTGGATTTTGAATGCCTTTCATAAGAGAAAAAGGCAATTGCATAACTGATAAAATTAGCCCTTGGGACATTAATGATACATTTCTTTTCCATATTACTGTCATCTTATTTCAAATAATGTCTTACGAATTTTAGACAAAATGTTTTGACAAAAGCTTTATTTTTCTTGTATTAATGCCTTTTCGATAATAATTTAGAAATCAATTATTACTATTAACAACTATACCTGCCTTTTATTTTACCAGTTATTTTATGTTCAACTGTATTTGAATTGTTGATGTTTATTAATATGTACTTTTAATTTTTTATCTATGAATATTTAATGCAAATGTTCATGTGATTGCCATATGAATTTGTTTAATAAATCAATTGGAATTTGATTTTAATTTAAAACATTTTGTCGATAAAAAAGTCTATTTATAAGTCTCAAAGAGCCCAATACCTGAGACTGTGTTAAATAATTAACTTTCGTCGTCAAAGATCCTCAAATATTGTTTGACTAGTTCGTTCGGTATGATAATGTAGTGATTACATAACGAATCTCACTGTTTACGTATACAATTATTATTATCAGAACAACATTGAATTGCAAGGACCAACTATTTTGAATAAATCATGCTAGTTTGCATTAAGCTTAATCGCTTTTAGATACGAGTAGATATATTTCAATGTGACATCTTCGCTCCGCATGCAAATTATGTTATAATTGTAATGATTCTGTATTTTAAATAAAGTAAATACTAAAGTTACATTATGATTTATATACATAAATATAGTTTACCCTTTACCTTTCGATTTTGCACCTTGTTAGTTAAATATATAAGTTAAAAATCTTAACTGTGTAAATCCGGTCTGTTTCTATATACTTATATATACTCTTTAATATAGTCTGTAATCCTTGTACAGTTATTTTGCAATTCTGTTATGAGTTGAAGGCAATCATATTAACGTCTGTTTTTATTGATGAAGATAAAGAAGAAGAAAAAGAAAAAAAGGAAGAAGATGAAGAAGAAGAAGAAGAAGATGATAATGATGAAGATGAATTGCGGTTTCTGCTGTGTGAGTCTGATTATCTGGGAAATTTCGTTTTTATTTTTTTTTAATTATCTTGTTATTAACTCAAATCATAATTTCAAATCGAAATTTAAACAAAAAATCAAAATAATCTTGTTCCATTAATTAAAATTCATGGGAGACATATGGGGAGATTTATTATTTAAAATAATAGAGCACGTTTAATTTTTATTTGAAAAACTAATGGATTTGAAGTAAAAAAGAAATCGTGAGTGGTTTATCAAATGATTCAGACCTAAATATTGCATCAGATGTCTTACTGTTTATTTTGCCTTATTCGCTTCATCATGCTTCGCTCGAAAATTTCTATAAATTCAAACTCAGAATTTATTTATTCATTTTTCATCCCTCTTTTATGCTTTTTATTACAACGTACGAATGACTTCGTTTTTTGAATAAAGCAATTGAAATTAAACATGGTTCCCAATTTTGTCTCAACGTTTATGCAGACCATGTGGTATTAACAGATATTTTTAAAATCTTTTGGGCTTATATCGAGATGATGATTTAAAACAGAAGTCTACACGGACGGATGCAATTTTACTCGTTTGTGGATTATATATCACATACCTGGATCAATTACTGTTTGGAAAATCATAACTATTATTAAGGGAGGTCTTAATTATGCTACCATTTGAGTGATCACTCTTAATAACCATGTAAAAAACCAAGATAATTATGCAATCAACTTGAAATATTAGGTGTCGGTACTTAAAAAATCATTTTCAACATCCATATCCATAAACTACTACATCTGGTTTTACAATTAAGTGAAAGAAGTAATAAGTGGAAATATATGCAAATTAAAAGTGGGTTTGTTCCTTGGTATGTAATGGTACCCGACACCGGATCTCTACAATAATTATATGCAAACATTCAGTTAAATCTTTTACCGGTAATTAGTTTAAATCAGAACCGAATTAATCTACATAACTGCATTATAATTGCTTTCACAGTTAGAATAATGAATAATGAATAGACATATTAATACAATTCGGTTTATTAGAACATAGAATGAATTTTGAATTTTAAGCCCGTATAATTTGTTTATAAAGTTAGTTATAAACGCTAGATTAATCACTGTTATACAGTTACATCAAACAAATTGTAATGACTTACTTGATAAGTTAATCATCCAACATCCATGTGATTTCATCAGAATGTGAAGGTGTGCGGCAAACTACAGTAATGTTTCTAATATGTGTTGCAAGCTTAGATTAAAATCAATCTAATAAAATAAATTCGGGCCAATTTTATTGGTTCTGATATTTGTAATAACAAGAGTTTCGTTTTCTGCTTTTGCTTTTGAATTTACAAACAAATATGACCTGGTATCCTAAAATGATCATATATTTGTTATTTGTAGATTGGCATTTATACCATTCTAAGTTTAAAACACCGCTGTTTGATCACAATCAAATAGTTTTCATTTACAGCCAAATGCACATTTTTGTGATGTATGAATAATTAAGTTTCCGGGTTAAAGAATCTATAAGCCTTAGTTTTGAAATTTGGTAAAAGAGACCAAAAATGAATTTTATGCATGTTAAATACATACTAAATACTTCATTTATGCAATATGCATATAATTAAAAGTTAATAGTGCCATCAATGATGAAATCTCAAAATAAGAGCTGAAATGATGTACTCGTATTTTGATCTAAAACGAGCAAAAAAAAAACAACCCATGAAATTAAGTTATGGAAACAAATTTGACAGTTCAATACATAATTCCAGAACTAATTAAAACATTTTTACGGACTTGCATTTTTGTCCAAAATTGAATAAATGAACCCATCAAACAGCGATGAAAAATGCATAAGAACTTTGGACCAATATGTTTTATTGTTTTGGTATTCACTACAAAAAAGCTTCGTTACGCTTCTGTGAATTAAGCATTAGCAAGTATATATTCATCTAAGAAATTGACCTGACCTAGATAATTCCCGCAAGAGTAATGAAAGCTGTCTGTATTTTTTCCTGACAATTTAGAACATTAAAGAAAAATGTAATTTTTTTACCAACTTTGATTTCTGTATACAAATGGTCTATTTTTGTTTCTAATTTCAAATCCTATATATCTTTTTGCTATGCCAGTAATAGTCAAATACATTATTTTTGGATTGAACTGTTTATCTTCGACTAAGTAATAAATTATTTTGAGTTGCTTTGATCGATCATTTAACTTGTAACTCCATCTGAGATACAAATTAAAGATTTAGAAAACACTAAGTAATCATTCAACATCACAGAGTGAATTATTACAACTTAGTTTTATAACAATTTTATCCATTTGTGTTTCACCTTTTTAACGATTTTCTTTTTTTAAGAGCATCATTTTAATTTCAAGTAAAATCTAGGCTAGTCTCTTTAACATTGATTAAACAAGGTACCATAAGAGGTTCACGCTGCTCCTCTGCGTGACTTAATGACTTTTTGACAACTCGCAGCTGGATATGCGTACAAAACGACCCAATCGGAAATACGTTATTTTTCTTCACGGTTTTGAATAATGAATGTCTCCATGTGAAGTGTTCTATGATTTTAAATACAAATGTGTGCATGTAATAGGAGAAAAAAAATTAGCGCCACGAAAACTAGGTTGAGATAACCCGGAAACTAAGTAATAAAATCGAAACAATGAATTCCCAATGCAACGAAACTATTCTTTAATTTTATAAAACAAACTGAAGCATGTTATGTATAGAAATATATTTTATAGTCAGGAAAAATAGTATTTAGTATACTGGATATACAGTGTTATAATTTAGAAGCCAAGTAAAACGCCATTTCAGTTATACAATGGTGTATGTTGGCACACAAGTACACATTATTAGTTTGACGACCAAATGTACTTCGCCATCTGAATAAAAATGTCCCATTATTCTTTTTTTTGTTCCTTTTTTTGCATGGTGTTCAATTTTACCATTGCGTAATGCAATACTATCATCTCAAGGGGAGTTAAGCTTACCATGAAAAGAATTAATTGATAGAAAACACTTATTGAAAATATGATACATCAGTGAAGCACTTGAAAATGCGAAGTTGGATGAAAAATAATTCACCATTTTATGGATTATTTAGAATTGAAATGTTCATTCAGAATGAAACTTTTACACCATAGTAAAAAATTTATACCATGAGAAAAATTCTGAGTAAAATGGCTTCGAAACTGTATCTAGCGTCTTCAATACCTTTTGGTGTCCGGAGAAATAACTCCATGTTTGAACATTCCATCAGTCTTGAGAGAAGTTTAGATATTTTGAAGAAACAGTAACATCCTTTAAAATGAATTAGGTGATTTTAGAAACTTTTTGGTTTTAACAACACACGAGCGACATTAATTTGATTAGTTTGTATAACAGCATTTCACCAGCAAAGTACACTGCATCTACATCAGCAGTGCAAGGAAAACCTTTCCGCTCTTTTTACCTACTAATAGTACTTGTCTGATGAATATACTATCTGATTTCTTGTTAAGATAATTTAACACTTGTAAGTCGCAAACAAACAACCTCGTTGATAACGCTATTCCTGCGAAAGTGATTCACTCCTACTCAAATGTACATTTAGAATTTACCAATGTTTCTTGACATGTCACTGAACTGAGAAATGCTGTGCTCTAAAAGTGATAATTTAAATTACATGTTACCTTAAAGCAAAACATAAAAGGAAAAGAAAAACCCAAACGGGAAGCGGAAAAAAAATCAACCCCGAACTCAACTTCCTGCTTCACCCCCCCCCCCTGGAAATCTAATGGTGTGCCCCTTAGAAAGCTGTTTGAAACCGCTTTTACAAAGATTTTAACACTTAAGTGGTCAAGGTCTTCCACATGCCCGTTAGTGGTCAAGGTTAATTTAACGTTGAAACTCTGGTCAAAGGTAAAGAACTTCAAAAGAACTAAAATAAAGAAAAAAATGAAAATCGGAAAAACCGTTTCAAAATGGCGGCAAAAACAAAATTTGCCGTGTCGCGTCAAAATGTTCCCGCCAAAAATTTGAAAACTCACTTCCCAATGGAAGTTTTCAATAAAATTTGGCTCATATTTGCAGTATATAAGTACAAATACATTACTGAAATAAAATTTGAAAAAAATTGTTCGGTTACGATTTTATAAGCAAAACAAATTTGAAGAGCGCCCTCGAAAATGCTTATATATGCTAATTAGTATGGGAAGGGGTGGGTCGATTTAATTTTTTTGTCACCAGGTGAAAGGTATGGTAAAGTTAGACAAATACATTGAAGGGCGATGAAAAATTACTGACGCGCAAAAACCAAATGTTGGGTCCACTTAAGTGTTAATTAAACAATTCAATTTAAATGTTGCTTAAACATGAAATTCATTTGAACGTTGTGGTCTGACTTTCTCGTGTAATGAAAATTTGCTATTCCATGAACTATGACATTGATTTCAAATTTAATTTAATTTTACACAGTTTTCACAAAACGTGCACATGTGGCAAAGTAATACTGTAAGCCATGCAATTGTCTTTTTTTCCTTTAATGTTTGCAAAATGTGTTTGATGAATATGCTGTCTGATGCCTTGTTAAGATAATCTGATACCGTTAAATCAAACACCAACGAGTTCGTTAATATCGCTATGCTTCTATTAGGACTTTCGCTCACGAACATCTTATAAATTTGGTAATAATAAAGTAATAAAAAAAACAAGCTTTCTCCATCTTAATACGGTGAACTTACTGTACGAATAAACACCGATAAGCATGTTGTTTAGTCTACTAAACGTTGTTTAACATAAATAGAAAAAAAATGAATGTGTTTATTGAAAATAATATTGGTACAAACAAAAATATATTTCTCTAACCCATACCAATACAATTTCATGTTAAAAGAGGTAAACCAATATCATTCCAAAATAAGCCTTTGTTTAATGTTAAATGTCCGGCGGCTTTGATAACCGGTGTGGTAGTTCTCCATGTCCCTTGTACTAATGGAAGTAATCATGGTCCATTTGGATTATCATTAAGTTATGACTGATTATGATTATTCCAAATGCATCAACAATTTTGCACAGCTCAGTTATTATTTTGTTATTAATAATCTGAAGTTGACAGAAAAAATCTTGGTTTAATATACAGAGAATATTTTGTCATTGTCAAGGTAAAAGATCAATTAAATACCCGATGAAAACCCGATTTTACGATAATTATTTAAATGAACAGATAAACAAATAAAAGCAAACAAACTGAACAAAAAAATCAATGAAAAACATATCAGAAATATAATTCTTGAGTATATAATCTTTTTACGGTTGATGCTACAAAAGAGGTCAGGTTAGGTCATTGTTTAAAGTTGAATGTTTTTCATGGTACAGTTTTGTTTTATATTTTCGTCTGAAATACCCTGACCTGTTGATTTTAATATTGTTGGCAATATTTTGTTCATTTGGTATATCAGCTACAATAAAAATAATAAGAGGAAATTTGCAAGTCTCTTTAAAAAAATAAATAATAGCACTATTTATGCTCAGCAAAACTCATGTTCTATGATAGGAAACCGCTGATATTGCAAGCCGTATAGATAATAAATCAAGTCAAATTTATCTTTCAAACTGTTGTTTGAAACATCTTTTGACAAATTAGAGTGATTGATAATCTAAATATCAGATAAAGGGCAAAGAGGTTTTATCACATGTCAGTAATGTCAAATAGGTATTCTAAATAGTGAAAAGATTTTCCCGCTGTTTTCATGTTGAGACAATCAATAGAAACATAATACTACAGTCACAAGCACAGTTTGCCTGTGTATAAGAAGAATTTTAGATGGTTTTATTTTTTTCTTAGTTGTGATTTTGTTAGTTAAGAGTGAAAATTACCATGAAGCACCACTTTGAAAAGTGCATTAAGCTAAAAATTATAGTAAAATTAGCATTATTTGTTTTACTTAAAAGCAAAAAAATCAGTGAAAGAGTTTTAAAAACAAAACTTTCACATAAAATGATATAAAAACTATAGTGGGTTAAGTGGAATTCACACACCTTGCATTCAGGTACAATATTTAGCATTAATATATTTTAGCAAAACGTTTCTTTATGCGCATTTTCTAAACCTGTTATATTTAAAATCGATATTAATTAATTTATTTGATCTAAGCAGTTCAAAGCATTGTAATCCGCTAAATTAGCCCGAGTAAAAACTTTCTTTTGGATACACTAGACGTCGAAAAAGAAAAAAAAGCCAGCAGACAGGGCAATTAATTAAAAAATATGCATGGGCGTAATTCTTAATGACACTGTAAAATATGTCCAAGCAATATGCAGGAACTCGTTATCGCTCATAATCTGGTACATTAATCATAACATTCATGATGCTATGTTTCGCCAATGTTATTAAATGCCTACCATGACGTGTTATCGCACCTCGTTATTCATGACACCTGGTGAAACGAGATACGAGACGTGATAAGATGCAGCTGATGTATTGGTTGCAGAAGATTATTTGTAGGAAACATCTACGGAGATTCTTTTGTAAAATGATTGAGAAACAAAATGGTGAGTTTCTTTTAAATTCGGTCGTCCGATCAATCAACCTTATTTTCTGATCGAAAGCATGGTTTCTGGTCAAACATTTTTGTGAAGACTATTTATCTTTTTCTAAAGAGAATCCTCATCTTTTAATCTAAATCATGATAATAATATCCACCTTTTACCAATGTGATTGACAGGTTTGAAAAGAAAAAAAAAAGCTTACAACAGCACAAAATCATATAAGCTAAAAAGAAAACATTTGTACGACAGGTTTTTCAAAACCTTAAGTTTCAGATTCACTACCATAAATGTTACCTTCCAGCCCGTATGAGCAGTAAATGCCAGAAACTTCATTTTGCGCTACAGGTGAAAATATATGTCAAGGTCATAATTTGCCGAAATTGATTTTTGACAGATTCACAATCCTAGTGCTTACTACAAAATACCAGCAAAGTTTCATTTCAAGAAAATGATAGGAAAGGTGAAATAAATTGGCATATTCTTAAGACGATCAACAGAAAATATACGGCTTACTAATCTTTGAACGCATTTATCTCAGTTATACGTTTTACTCCCTGACAAAATTTAACGGACCCTAACTTGACCTCTGGAAATCGTGTGAAGTTCATTAAGGTGTCATTTTAATCCTTAAAGCATGGTCTTTGCAAATGAGTAAAAAAGTGAAAATGACAAGAGCTGGCATTTACTGCTGATTTGAGGTGGACGGTCACAAATATAAGTTTTATTAAATGAACATTGTCCTTAACTCCGTGAATGTAATAAACCACACAAATAGTAAAGCATTATATATTTAATGTAAATATCAAAAATCTTTTTTTTTTAAGAAGTCGTAAATCAAAATGAGATCAATTTACGGCTGAGAGCTGACTCATATTTTGTTTTCGACATTTTTATTTAATGCCTCATTTGCTATGGAAATCTTTCAACTTTTTGCAGTAGATGCATTTGTTCAACATAACGTCCGTTTTCAAAGTTTACATAATTATGAGCAGTGCGGGTATCCAGTGGCGTGCGCAAGAATTTTACTGGTGGGGCTAGATACGAAGTTCCTCCGACGATTTGACGTAGCTTTTAAAAATTGAAAAGCAAAAAAAAAAAAAAAACACACATATCGATATGAATTTCAATTTCTCAACAAAAAACAAAAATCACATGACGTAACAACATTGGTAATGATTTTTTAAACATTTAAACCAATTTTGTTCGGCATGTTTGGTAGAAAATATCACTGAGGGGCCCTTTTCTTTCTCCCCGAGTATCAAATAAAAATGAACAAAATTGCGGCGAACAAAAACATACATCAGTCTCCTAGTCGTCAATTGAACTAATTTCAACACTTTTTAAAAACTAGTACTTTTTTGAGTTTGTGTTATTTATTTAATTTGTAATGATAATTGCTGAATTATGTCGTTGCTCATTATTCGTAATAATAACAACGGTACATATCATGTCTCATCATATGCCAAACATGCAACTAATTTAATATATTACCCACCCCATCACTAATAACAATAATCAGCTCATGTCATTGTGAATTAGTGTAACGAAAAATAAAGATAATATTGCATCAACTGAGCATCAACCTAGTCAGAGTATGAAAATGAATTTATTAATGAGTTTTCATGACATGTACTTAATTGGAACCAGTCACTATTGATTTTGTAAGATCTTGTTATTACACCAGGAGGAAAAAACACCCTTTGACAGAGTGCACGCTAAGGCATCCAGACTAGGACTAATTATAAAGCATTACGAAATTCTTTCAACTGAATCCTCGTAACGTTTAAGCCAACAGACAAGTTTTTTTTTTGTTTTATTTTGTTTGTTTGTTTTGCTTATCCGCTACACTGAAAAGTGTTTCAGGTTTGATATTGTATAATAACTTGACAGAATCGCGTGAAGAAGCTATGATTAACACCAAGTTCAGTATTTGGTTTAGGAAAACTAAAGCTGGGACGTGGATATAGAGTTACAGCGAGGTAGAGATTGGTATTCGGCTAGTTTCATAGTGAAATTAGGTATATATTCTTAATTATTTTAAATTGGTTGTTTGCTGAAAAACGTAAAATAAAAATTTCTCTAAAATTTTACCCGTGGTAAAATAAAACTATCGATGTATTAAATCTATACGTTCACTACTTGAATAACTTAAATAACTTGTATTCAAACTGCGAGATCTACATTAGATTAAAAACACAAACAATTGAACATCCATTTCAAAGGGGTAGAGAAAGGGACGATATTCATGGAGCATGATTGATATGCAACAAACAACTTGCAAGTGCAATGGATCTGAAGTAGTTAATGTTTTACCGCACGTGACCTGTTAAATAACTTACAACAAATAGGTTAAGTGTGATATAACACGAAAAACTGTGTAACCGAAATTGTATTGTGAATAAACAAACACTCTTTAAAGTACTTTGAAAGTGTAATTATAGGTTTGTTAAACCTAATGATTTGTAAATATATGTGTACTCTTAATTGATCAAACCAGATGCATAGTTTAGAAGCTAAAAACGATCACAAAATTAGGTCTTTGTCTTTCTAATAACATGCTCGAAATTGATCTGATAAACTACATATAATTTTGCATCGATATGATTGTTCAATACAAGACGATGCAACAAATACTTTAAAAAAACAAGGGTTAAGTTAAGTTTTCTCATAATCATTTATTGATATCAGAATATCATGATACTGATATGCTTATTTTTGTTCCTCTTTGATCATAAATACCCAATGCAGTAAGTGATGAATGCAATTAGTCAACTCTCCATAATATTAACCTAGTTGCAAAAACAAAATTTACTAATGTAATTTTTAAAAATCGTATGAGAAAAAGACCCCCCCCCCCGAATAAATAAATAAATAAAAAAAGGAAATACTGATCATATGGAAAGGTTTTTTTTTTCTAGTTTTTGTTTGCATAACACCCAGAAAGACTTTAGAGGCAGATATAATTAGTTTTAAAACATTCTTGACAGCTCGTGTGGTCCATCTCAGTTCATATGGAATGGGTAAACAACGTTTTATCAGTGTCAACAATGATTAAAAGATATGGTCATTGTCTTGAATTACGGTCGTTATTCATGTATTCGATTTGATTGCCTCTGTTTATGTTTTATTCTAGATCTTAGTAAAATGATAAAAAGCCTCTATTTGTATGATTTTTTTAGTGTAGAGAGTTCAACAATGAAAAATAGACCAAACTCATTATGCTCATCCCAACCTTCCCAATCAAATAATTGCGACAAAACGAGCATTTTTCAACGCTTATTTTCAATTGTGTTTGCCATAAATACATTAAATAGCACCTATAAATTACTGATGACAGAGCAATTAAGATTTCAGACAAATATTTATTGGTCCCAAAGTAATGCACTCTACTGAAAATATTAGTCAGGGTGAGTGAAACTATCATCGTCATGCCACATATGTAAGCAGAATGATATACATCTTACATAAACTGCACTAGTTACAAAAAAGCAACATCCACCTTCCTTAAAAATGCTTTTTTAAGTTTTTTTCCAAAATACATACACTTGTCCAAGTATTATACAAACCATTACAAAGATGTCGTCACTGTTTCCATCTTAGTAAAATATCTAAAAAAACTTGTCATTATACGACCTTTAAAAATCAATTAGTGTGATTATTTCATAATAATTTCATGACCAATCACTTCGTATCAGCATATAAAATAATTCAACCATAGCCAATTACCTGGTACCGCTTGCATATTATTATGTAAGCAGCAATTTATGAGTAAATAATACTGGACAAGCATAACTTACCAAGGATTTTTTTCTTCAATTTGTATATGTTCTTTATGATTAAAAATGTGGTTTTCAAAGAGCTATGCAAACCACATTTCTACGCACAATAAATTTTGGTTTGAGAATTAGTTTAACAAAATGTAAATATTGATAGGTTTGGTATCATTAAGCATCAACCAAGTTACAGAATGAAAATAAATGCACTAATGAGTTTCATTACCTCTGGCTAAAATGAAACCATACCAACGTATTAAATCTATATGTTTTACTTATTTACTTGAATAACTCAAATAACTTGCATTCAAACTGCGTATTTTATTACATTAGATTAAAAACACAAACATTTGAACAGCCATTTCAAAGGGGCATAGAAGGGAACGATTCATGGAGCATGATTGATATGCGACAAACAACTTCTTAGTGCAATGTAACTGAAGTAGTTAATGTTTTACCGTACGTGACCTGTTAGATAACTTACAACAAATGGGCTAAGTGTAAAACATTTAGACTTGTGTAACTAAAGCTGTACTGTGAATAAATAGATAAAACACTCTTCAAAGCAATTTGAAAGTGTAATTATAGTTTTGTTAATCAAAGTTGTGGATGAACCTCTATTTAAACAAAACATAAAACTTTTTTTGTTACCTAAACTAGTTTCATTGCTTAAAATAGATTCAAAATAGGTCTTTGTTTTTCTCATAGTATGGTAAAAGTGAATTAAAAACAGATAATTTGCAATTTTAGATTATTGTGAGATGATCGTGTAATATACGTTATATTCAAAATAGTTATAAATAACTATTCCCATATTAATTTATTGAAAAGAATTGATAATTAGATACCGGTATGATAATTTTGCATGCACAACAATAACACTAAGTGATAATTGCAATTAGCAAATGTTATTCTAGACAACAACATAACTCTCTAGCCTACTTACCTAGTTGCAAACATAATTTACTATTTGAATTCTAGTGTGATGTTTTAACATTTTATGGAAAAGACTCCCCCTCCCCCCGAATACATACAAAACTCATGGAAAGAAAAAAAGTGTCCTGCCTAAAGTTAGTATCAACATTAACAGACCACGATACTTATTATAATATAAAGAATCTTGACAGCTCGTGTGGTCCATCTTATATCCTGTCACAATTTATGGGTAAACAATATTTGATCAGTGTCAGCCAAAATCAAAATATATACCGTATATTGTATTCGTCCAGTTTTGTAATGTCCTAATATTCTTACATACTTCAGCAAAAAGGACACGCTATGTTGATAATATACTAGAACCCTCGTATAATTAATTACCGAAAGGTATGTAGATAATTCTACAATATTGTGTCAAATTTATCTGAAAATCACAATTGCTTTGTCCATTGCTCCATTTTGGCAAAAATTGTTCAACGGTTTTGTGAAGAAATGCCAAACTTTGCGCCTTGTGGCGAAAGATTAAAAAAACCCATTAAAATGTCTAAGAAAAAAACAAGAGGGGCTGATTTTGCTTCTTGAATTTGCGGTCAGTCCCTATAACCATCTTTGTACCCCCCCCCCCCGTCTCCTCGGTGTGTAAAAACACCCTCTCCATATTTACCTAATACAGATTTTAAATCACGAAATGTGTTAATAATCTTGGAATTATATTTTACTTCAACCGTATATTTAATTTCTAGATAAAAACAATTTTTCTTTACACGTATTGTTTAAGCAAATATACAATAAAAACATATTACAGTCGTCTGATATTTACAGATCCCAACCAATGATGCTTTAAAGGCTATAAATTGCCAAATAAAAACAATTTAGATGGTAAAACATTCAATCGTATAATTAGCTCGTTGTGTTGACGTCTATATTGAGATTGTTATTCATGTATTCGGTTTGAATGGTTCTTATTTTTTTTTATTCTATATGATAATTGTATATATTTCTAAAAAAAAATAATGGGAAAAAAAGGTAGAACTTCATAAATGTCATTTTTGTTGAAACCTAATTGGCACGTAATAGTGCGTAGTGTTGCTTTTTTGTTGCTTTAGTAATTACACTCGGACATTTAAAAAACTTTTCAATATGGGATAAAATATTCCGGTGATGATGAAATGGTGAATTGAAGTGTGTTAGCTGGGAAGAAATCTGCAAAAAACTGAAATTTTTATACGATATAAATACGTCTTGAGTCGTTAATTGAATATATCCAAAAGCATTTTCAATAATATGTTATAATATGCTTCTTGCAAAGTAATCAATAATTTCTTTCATTAGTCTTTGTCTAGAGAAAAATAGGTATATTGTCGTGTTGGACCTTTTTCTGGATAAATTCTATTTTATAAGATTTATTTTAGCAATTTAGTTTTTATAATGTTAATTGTAAAACACATATTTAGTTTTTCCCAAAAGGTATTTCTATATTTGTATTTATGAATACCCAATAATTACTCTGACAAAAATATATATAATTTTAGTGAATCATCCTATGCACTGAAGGCAATGTACTGTAACTCTGGAAGTTTTTGCCAGAATGATAGTTGCACATGGAACATGTCACAAATGAACAAAAATAAATAAATAAGGAATGCTTTTCTAGAAAAATGATGATAACAATTATAGTTATAGTGATCAGGATTTAGGACAATAAAGGTTTAAAGCGATTGCGATAAACCAGATTTGTTTGGGCGAATGGTTTGCTTGTCTACATAACACAACTTTATTTTAGCCTGGCTTGATATATCAACAAATCTTTATTTATATGGCCTAATTGGTTAGCCCAGTGTTGCTTTTGTTGTGTCAAGAACCTAAACTTCTCAAGTGTTTACTAAACTGCTTTGGATGACTGTTGTTGATTATCACACCAATTGTTGTCACATTGCACTTGTGAAATCACCAATCAGAATCGTTGCTAGCTATAGGCTGGAAGCCAAATTAGTTGCTAGGCCATTGTTTAGCTAGATGTTCATTAGGCGACATCAAAAAACCCACCCATTTCCACCGATTATGGTAAAAGATATATTTTATCAAACAAAATTAGACAAAAATAAATATATATTGTTGTGCGGATAATTGACAATTTTAGTCGAGCTTCAATCATCGGAGATGTTATGTGTGCGTTAACTGTTTTAATCATCTGCTTAATAATTTTGCAAATAAAATATTTGTTGGGAGTTTTTTTGTTCTTTTTACCTATATCACTTTATTCTTTGGAAATAACCTATGCTTATTGCACTATAATTGGAATACTCTATGCACTTTTTATTATAGTTTTAATTTGATTATGATAGACTCAATGTTACTGGTATTTCCAACAAACCATTATGATTTATATATTGAATAAAGAATCAGTTTCATCTGTTTGGAAAAATTATTGAATGATATTTCTAATCCAAGTTAAAATTTAGGATATTTTGGACAAATACTGCTGGATCTGTTCTATCCTTCAGGTAGCTCCTAATATGGACTGTTTCTCAGCGCTCAAATTTCGAGTTATATTAACTATAATGATTGTATGAAATTAACAATAAAGATGCACCACATTTTCGACTTCACTGCTGGATCTACATCTGTCCGACAGACAGCTGCCTAATCTGTTCTGTTTCGCAGTGATCAAATTTAAAGATATATAAAAGTGATGCTAATAACATCTAACATGTGTAAATGAAGTATCATTGAAAGATATACATAACTTATGTAATGATATGGATTATTAAATGTCGTCTAAGTTTAACATTAGGCTGACAACCTGCAAACCCTTCGTTTCGTTAGCTTTATCCGTTCAATGAGTCCATGAACAATGCGAAACCTATTGCCTTAAAATGCCTCATAATTGCAAGTTAACCTAGGTTTCATTTATGTGCAAGAAAAATACATTATAACAAGAAGATGACATCACTCATTTCACCTGAGTAATATATCAAAAATTGTTTTAACACGACCTTAGCCATCCATTAGTGTGATTATTTCATAAATAATTTCATGACCAATCAGTTTATATTAGTATACGAAACAGTCCATCCATGTCTCTATTAAAGTAATAACCCAGTATCGCTTGAATATTATCTCTGTACATTATCTATGAGTATGATTATATTATATTACAGGCATAAACTTACCAATATTTTTTTCCTTTTCGTGTCTTCATAATAAAAAGACCAATTTGTTGTTTTTAAGAAATACCTAAAACAAATCACAAAAATTAAGATCAACTAATTCATGTATAACTTACTATAAGGCTGATTAGGGTCGGTCTGCATGAACGCTAAACAAAACACTGAACAATTTAAGAACCATTTAAAGAAACAAGAAATGGTGTTTTTGTATAGACACATTCCTGACTGGCTTTATCGGAGAGCAAGGCATTAAAATGAAATAATAAGAAAATCAAAAAGGCTTATCCGAATTGTGAGGTCCGTCAAACTGATACTAGCCGAAATCGTGTTGAAACATCGATATTTGTAACCGCTTAGGGAAATAATTACTTGATTTCGAATATTTTACTTTTTAAACATAGTCTCACTCTTAGTAAAGTTACTCATGAAATCCACTGTCTTACACAATTTTGCACCTGCTCCTCGTACTCTTTTTCTCGTTGTCATGTTAGGATGATTGGTCAATTTAGAAACACTTAAAGTACATCTTCAAGAATCTACAATGTTTTTACAGCGGATAGTGCAATTTCCTTTTAGAAAAGTACCTAATATCAAATTACATTCTTCAAGCTACTAGAATAGAAGCCATATACTTTCGCAGGTGAGTGAAGATAATGTAATCCTTGTTCTATTGTAGTAATATATGACAATACTGGGCAATCATTGTTATTTTCAATTCCTATTATTGTGTGCTCATTACTTATTATTTTCCGTTAGAATTTTTGATTTAACATTCATTTACAATAATACAACTAAATTCTGCTATTTTGGAGTTTCCGATAATGGGCTTTAAGAAACGCATGTTAAGGAAACATCAGATTTTCAAAGCATCATCATTATATTATCAAATTTAGAGAAAACTATTAGAAATTCAGAAAAAAAAATCGTACATCCCAAGGGATGTGAAAAAAAGAAAGAAAATATAGAAAGATAGAACAAATTACATGCATACAATTTGTCTGGTTTCGAAAATTTTCGGAAAACACGTCACTTGATTGGTACTCTATTCACTTTTATTCTCATGTACCTCGTGCTTGTTATAATAATGCAAAACCTCATCTTCACCTTTAAGAATATATATGGATAATTTAATTACTAATTTGCCAATTATCTTGGCATTATAGTTTAATCCTACCAGAAGAAGATATCTGCATGCACGTTTAATTCTCTAGACACAAACAATCGCAAAGTCTTTCTTTACACGTACACTCCAAGCAGATATACAATGAAAACATGATATAGCAGTTTGATATTTACATTATCCGTCCGATAATGCTTTTAAGGCTATAAATTACCAAATAAAAACAATTTAGTGGAAAACCATTGAATTGTATAATAGGCTCTTTTTCTTGACTACTAACTAGATGCGCTGTTATCGTTATTTATATTTTCAACTTGGAGAGTTCTTATTTTTCTATGTTTTATAATAAATATTATATGAATTGTGATTTATAACGTTTAGGTCCATAAAAACACCACAGTGAAGTATAATTTGCATATGTTATTTGTAGTACCCTCAACTAGCGCTGTATTGTTTGGAGCTTAAATAGGTAAACATGGCTTTGAAGATGACGACATGAAGTAATATTATATTACAGAATAAAATAATATCTAACCCATATTCATATAAAATAGTGTTTTTATTTCATATTTTCCGAAATATGAAATAAATTTCATTTTTGTATATAAAAAAAGAAAGAAATCTTTACACAACAACATGTCAAGAATCTCTGATTGAATAAATATATAATTTTACTTCATTTTAAGTTCACATTTAACTGAAAGGGAATAACATTAAAATAAATAAAATAAATTGCAGATGATTTATAGTGCACTACGCAGTCCTCCTGACTTGTAATTCCACACGGCCTCAGCACGCTTTATAGAGCAATTCTAATCATTGGGTTAAATCACTACCTGGACTCCCTGGGGCAAAAGGGCTTACTGCGGCCTACAAATTGGCGCAACCTTAGCTTTAGCAATTCACACCCTCATAGAATATACAGTTTTCGCACACTCAGCTCCGGCTGAACTCGAAATGCGGAACGATCGATATCTTTTGTTTAACAGTCCGAGAACTAACCGACTGAGCTAACGAGAACGAGAACATCAGCCTCATACACATTTCCCTCATCCAGCATATTTATAAAACACTGGTTTTCCAAGGTATACTAAATTCAAATAGTATTCATTAACACTTTTCAATTATTGTCAAAAATTAAACTCCAAGCAAAATGTAAAACATTTATACCATAAATGATCAAATGATGCACCTAAGCAATATGATAATGCAGCTACGTTGACATCTACCATGATGACAGAAACTCTCACCGGCACGCCACATGTGGAAAGATAAACTTTAATATGTTTCAATAACACAATTTATAATGAAAAAGTGAAATCCCTTGTCCTTAGTTTATCCCGGTTACATCATGAGGATGACATCATTCATTCCATCTTAATAAAATATTCAAAAATTAGTAATCTATTAGTGTGATTATTTCATCAACAATTCCATGTCCAATCATTCTAGTACCAGAAAATAGGAAATCATTGATAAGAAAGCCGGTTTTTCATTTTTATACTTACGTTAAATATTCTATAAAATCATGATAATGAAACATTTTGTAAGGCGGTAGGAGGAGCAGTGCGTCTCTTTCATACATTATATTAGTGCTCCCGGGGAAAAAGGGCATTTAGATTTGGATTTGTGTTCTGCTCTGTTGTTTTGGTTGGTAGGTACGTGTGTCATTACCGTATGAGCATAGTACCTGAAAGCGTGATGCACGCTTTACATATGAACGTTTTATTGACCTAAACTGTACGACATATGTTACGCAATATTTTGTCACTGTTTAACCTTGGTCTTGCCAAGGGATGCGGTGGGTAACCAAACCACATGTTCAAAATAATTGATGGAAAGTAGTTTTGAGCATTACAACAGATATATTTGTCTCCAAATTAGGCTGTTAACAAGCTTAAAATTCCAAGTGGCGCCTGTGCTGAGATCCAAAATGCCTGCCAAAATACGTTTTAATACACTTCAAATAAGTTAAACGACTTTAAAACAGCATCAAACACAATTTTTATTGATGGAAAATGGTTTAATTTGTTACAACAGATATATTTATGCCAAATTTAGACTGTTAACAGGCGTAACATTCTAAATGGTGCCAGTACTGAGATCCAAAATGGCTGCCCAAATACGCTTAAATGCGCTAAAAATGCGACAAACAAAATTAAAACAGCATCAAATACACTATCTGTTTCAATAT
>JXSR01S075455.1:3260-20564 GCA_000969725.1 Ophiothrix spiculata | reverse complement strand
ATTGTTAGAAAAAAATAAATGCAAGCTGTTTACAAACCCATGCCTTGAACCTCGTCATATCATGACAACGTATTGGGTATTTAAATTGAATTGTCTAATTTCCAATTCACAATATGCGCATTATACCTACTTATATTTTCTGTGTTCTACGGTAATTGTTCACAAGAGCCTATCGATATAGAGATTTGAATTCGCTTGAGCAATATCGCAAGAGTTCAAGTGCATAACTGACATTATCTGGAAATGTCAAACATACAGTTCTAAGGACATTTTGATATGTTTTCAGAGATAGGACAAATTAACTGTTTTAACGTCTTAACATCATTTCATCGTGTCACCGTTTTTAGTACCGGGGTATTGAAACAATATGTAAAAAGGAAGGAATTTTGATTAAGCTCAGATCCTGATGCAAAGTCTTAGAGGTACTCAGAATTTTGACAATTGATTTAATTATCAAACATATACATGTCTTGACCCCATCAGTGAGCACCATTATCAACAACAAACTCGTTGATATAATGTTTATGCTAGGTTCTGTGGCCATTTAAAAGTGAAATTTTCCAATTTTTCGGTCACAAACGTTACTTTGGAATGAGCCTATACCATCATGATCAATGAACTCTGAACGCACCATTAACAATAAATTCAAATGATGTGTAAACTTCAATCATTTATATCTGTCAGGAGTTTTTATAAGACACTTTAAATAAAGACACGTAAGAATAAATATAAATGCGAACAACTTGATGTTTGTAGTATATACTACCCTAAAGTCTGTCATATGTGTCCCGCCGTGGCAAAAGGATGCAGTTGTCGGCTCGTACATGTTGCTTATTGTAGCATATCTGATGTATACAACTTGTATACATATGATATGCTACAATGAGCTACATGTAGGAGACGACTACTGCATCCTTTTGCCGCGGCAGGACACATATGTAAAGTATTATGTTAATTATTAAAATTGTCTTATTCTCTACTCACAATGCGTCTCTACTTTTAATGTTACTCGAATGTTGTATGGTTGTACTAATGTGTACTTCGTGTTTTCAATTGAGAATTTTCTACCTAAAACAGGGTGTTTAAATGCTTTTACATTAACGCAACTATTGCATCTTGTTTCTGTTAGACACACTGAAAGGAATGTAAATAAATACTATTATATAGTTGGTATTATCATGCAATATCGTAATAGTCATAATAGTCCAAGTACAAAAATTTCATCATCGAAAAATGTAAAACATATTAATAAAATTGAAACAGGATAATTTCGATTGTCAGTATCATTTTACCTAAGAGCATAATACTATGACACAAAAACATATCATTCTGAATGGTTTAATTATAAATTGTGGCAGATGGTGGTTTAGATCAAAGTCTGGGAATAAAATACACAATTGGGTTTCTGCTTGCATGAGATTAGCCAAAGTTTATAAAATTGATTAGCTATTGAAAATATTAAACGATAATATTACCCTTTTTACCAATTAGAACATGGGACACATGCTGGCATGGGAGGGGTGAGTATGTATATAAAATTGGATAGATTGAGTCCATATTTATTGGTCAAGCTATTAGTTGTAAAAATATTGGGCGAGACCCAGATGTTTTAAAACTCATAGCGAGACCAATAAATATGGAACGAAAATCATCCAATTGTATCAATATTATGCTCAGGGTCCAAGTTTTTCCACACTTCGATCCTTCAAAGCATAATAATGTTAAAACTTGGGAATTTCACGCATAGTTACTATAAATAAAGGATATCAGCATATGATATCTGATGTACGACAAATAAAACATGTCTAACAGTTTTGTCAATAATTTCCAAGCTAAACAAATGTCGATACATTCTTAAAATTAAATCTCAAAATTTATGTGGTATTAAATGTTAGGAAAAAAAATTGCAAGCTGTTCACAAATCCATGCCTTGAACTTCGTCATATCATGACAACGTATTATGTAAATTGAATTGTCTAATTTCTCATTCACAATACGACCCTACTTATATTGTCTGTGTTCTACGGTAATTGTACACAAGAGCCTATCGAGATAGGGATTTCAATTTGCTTGAGCAATATCGCAGTAGTTCAAGTGCATAACTGGCATTATCTGAAAATGTCAAACATACAATACTAAGAAAAGTTTTAAATTTTGATATTTTTTCAGGTGTAGGACGAATTAATACATACTGTATTGACGTCTTAACATCATTTCATCGTATCACCATTTTTAGAACCGGGGTATTAAAACAATTTGTATCATTAAAAAGGAAGGAATTTGGATTAAGCTCAGATCCAGGTGCAAAGTATTGCAGGAAATGCGCTACTTGTGACTCTCGAAAGAACAAAGTTAAAAGGCAATTGAAGTTAAATCTAAATGCAACATATCAGTGGAAAGTAGCCAGTAAAATTAAAACTAGGTAAATAAAATATCAGGATCCTTTCATCATGTGTCACTTCCAATAAGATTTTTTGTATGTGTTATAACTAAGCAGTCAAGTTAGCTCAATCGGTAAGGCGCTCGCTTGCGGTGCGGAAGGTCACGAGTTCGAACCCCGCTGGTGCCAAAAGTTGAGTGTGCTTGAAATCCCCTTGGACAAGGAACTAACTGCTATTTGTCTCGCGGAAACCCGTACGAAACTTGGGGAGCTGATCCGGGCAGCGATGGTGCGAATGTAGGCTGATCAAGGTGCCGCAGAACCTGAAATAATGCTTGGTGTGGAATGGAGCTTACTAGGGCCACAGTGGTCAGCGAATACCTGTAAAGTGTGCAGAGGCCGAGTGGAATTACAAATCTGGGAGGCATAGCGCACTATAAATTCCCAGTATTCCCAGTTTTTTAATGATGATAGGTATAAGTACATTTAATTTGTAAGAGTTACGTCATTAGATACGATTTGTCTGAAAACTACTCGGATATTGTATGGTTGTATATCTACCTAGAACGCAAAATATTATATACGGGACATTTAAATGCTATGGTATTAACTTAACTATTGCGTCTTGTTTCTGTTAGACACACTGAAAGGAATGTAAATAAATACTATGATACAGTTGGTATTATCATGCCTTAAGCCTGCCATTGCCATATGCCGGCGGATAAGGTAATTTCAATTGTAACATTTTCTTCTTAATGCTAATCTACTTACGGTATATCTGTTTTACCGTGATTGTACACTAGGGTCTATCATGATAGTGCTTTCAATTCACTCGAGTAATATCGTATTAGTCATAATAGTCAAAGTACAAAAATATCATTATTTAACATAATAGTAAAATTGAAACAGGATAATTTCGCTTGTCAGTATCATTTTACCTGAGAACACAATACTATGATGTATAACACATATCATTCTTAATGGTTTAATTATAAATTGTGGCAGATGGTGGTTTCGATCAAAGTCTGGGAATAAAATACACAATTGGGTTTCTGCTTGCAGGAGATTAGCCAAAGTCTCGGAGATTCTATAACTATTTAAAATATCACACAACAAAATTACTCTTTTTACATGGGAAACATGTTTGCGTGGGAGGGATGAGACTGTTTATATATTTCACTTTTCATTCTCAAGGTCACCTCACTTAATATTATTTATTTAGCTAATAAGAATCCTTGACTGGTATATGCTACAATGCCCAAACTATTCTTCCCTATGTGTTTGTATTTTTGACAAAGTGAGAAAGAGTGTTACACTCCGTTATCAAAAGTATTGCAACATAGCGTAAATCCCGATGTTTGCGAGTATAACTCGTCCATAGTTAATATTTGATTACTCATTTATCAGAGCAATGTTACCAATGTGTCTTGTTCAGTGAATTAAAAGAGTCCCCTTAACTTATTTTGGCACATAGGTAATTTTTATTGGCTTTCAAAATGGCGAGATAATGAATGAAGACCTCAGGCACATTGTAGACGTGAGAAACGAAGAAATTCATTTTTGTCGTATGGCAGTGCGTTTTGTTTTTTGCTGCCAAATGATTTCTAGAATTGGTAGACGTCAACGGGACACATAGGGAAAATCATCAATCATTTTACAATAACAGGTTTTTGCTATTTAGCCCATTGGCCCGGCGTTCGCTCAGTAGTGCCAGGATAATGGAAGTAACTTGCGTATAACCATTCTTGGGGGAATAATCAAAGATATAGACTCATATGTGTAGAGTTACGAAAGGGAAACAATTGACCTCGCTTGTACACAGGCAGCGAAGAGTTGGGATGGCGAATTAGGCGAGTGGCCCTGAATTGACGCCATATTGTTTTCATTAAGGAGTGTGGGTCTAATTAAGTTTTGATAATTAAAGAATAAGTGTTTTTATTGTTAAATATGAAGGCTTCGAACATTTTAACTTTTCTTTGATGACAAAAATTGGTGCATATCTCATGGTTTTGAATTTCATTGGCACAACTGACGGAACATCGATAACATCCAATGAATTGTCATTCTTAGCAAACCAATGTTAAAATATTTTAGGAACATGTCAAAATTGTAAATACCAATTTATCGTTCTTGAAAATGACGTCACACCCGACTGCACACAGATTTTTGATCACATGTTCTTCGAAAAAGGCGTTAGCAGTATCAATCTAAACCCACATGTGCATTATGCAAATCCGAAGTAAGACACGTGAGATAACATTAACCGTTGAGTCTTAAATAACAAACATTTCAAGAGACGGGAGTTTGTTAATTTAACATTTGATCCTCGACAGCTATCAGCTTTTAAAGATTTGCTAATTCTGAATGGTATTGTAGAAGCGAGCAGCCACCATCATTAAATTTATGGCTAGCCCCCTAGTTATTGAAGTAAGTGTCAATTAATTAAAATAATTAAAGAAAAGAAACATGGAAACAACTTCATAAATATATCATTATACCTTCCACAACAAATTTTTCATACCAATGTTTTGAAAACGCCATTTGAATTTTGCGCCAAAACCACGGTCGACGATGTTGCAATACATATGACTAGTGTGTGCCTCGACAGTAATATTCTCATAAAAGTTGCCAATTGGCAACTTTTTCTGGTATCAAATATTTTGGCAAGAATATTTTAATATTTTATTTTGAGAGTCGCCAATTGGCAACTTTTGTTTTGCCAATTGGCAACTTTTTAGCAAAATTTAGAGATTTGGTGATCCAAATTTAAAAAATTGCAATTTAATATAATTTGAAAATATTTAATATACTGTTAATAAGAGGTATTAGTAATGAAACATTGAGATGACATCTGTTAATTGTGCTAATTGCATTAATACGTCTCATTACCATCCGTACATAAATTACATTTAGAAGCAAGATATACATGGTAGGTCCTTCAAACATATTCCCCTACGTAATTATTATTAATATATGAATGGTAGACTTTGGAAGTACTGCTCAATCTCACTGTTATAAAAATTGTGTTTACACTATTAATAGTATCATGTACAATAAGTGTTGAAAAGTAACTTAACAATAAAATCATATGGAAGAAAAGCACATTTATTTCAATTTCATTTTACTTTGTTCGAATATACCCATACCTCATGTTGAAATATTTTCTAATTAATTTGACGACCTTTACAATGAAGCTAAACTTGTTTAACTTGAACTGTTTTGACTTTTATCTCAATGCGTCTTTCAATTTTTTGTACTGTTACAATCAACTAAATGCATGCAAAATGTTGGTTTCTTGAAGAAAAACACAAACAAATAGATATCGATATAACGACAAACTTAATATGTCCTTTCTTTCGGGTTTTCTTAAATTGCGGTAACAAAAACATATTAGAACCGATTAATAAGGATAATGCCACGTAATTACAAATGGTTTTGAGCCAAGATTTTGCGTCATGGAATAGAAATGCATGGCTATTGCAGGTTTGGTCGTGTTTCGAATAAAAACTAAAGAACCACTCACATTTGTTAGAATACAAAAATAGTATCATTAGGCTATAATAGTTATGGAATCTCGGTTTTCTGTAGACTTGGTTCAAGTCCTTGTGGTGCTTTTGTCTGAGTTAGAAAGCCAATATAGTTCTGTGTGAATTTCAGCTTTTTATTGTAAATTTCAACAAATTTAAATAACCATTAAGCCTGCAAAATAAATAGTTAAAACAAAGAGGCCAAGAAGTTACAAAAGCAAGATATATAAGAAAATTCAATTTAATAGCTGCAAATCCTAAAATCATTAAAAGTACAGTGTAGGTAAATACCAGCTCCCATCAACAAGTAGCTACAAGCTACCCCACTTGACCCCACCTCATCCAAAAGAAAAGTTATATAGAAAACCCTAATACCTGATAAATAATTGAATTCAAATGTTCACTTGAAGTGCCCAGTTAATTTTCTCTTAATAACTATAATACATCCTAAATCCAGGAAAGTGTAATCCTACAAGTTTGCCCTGAATAAGGTCATATCATTAATGTTCTATTCTGGATTCCCATTTCTGTGCCTTACAAGGACTTGGAACACTTGTAATTGGAAACAGATGTTTATTTACAGTTTGCCATGATTTTAGCCAATCAGAACTGGTCAAGCTATTCTATTATTTTATAGGGGGATTGATTTTACTTCTGTTGGGTATGTAAGGAAAAAAGATTAGATTCTGACTTTGACACCACAATATACATCTGAACTATTTCGTAGAGACCATTTAATATGTGATTTAAAAGAATATTTGCATATTTAAGATAGAAATTGATTGGGATAAATACAGTTTAACAACAACATAACCCTATAGCATAATACAGTGCAGTGTGTGTATAACTCAATGCAGTTGTACAATTTGGTTGAAGTTCAGGGACCACATGCTATTACCCCAGATAAGTGTTATGCTAAAAGGTCAGCAAAACTTGAATTTCTAAGGCCACATAAGACCCTGCAGAGATTGGGGGCAATTCTTGGTGCATGTACACATTCTAGCAGTGATCAAAAGGTGTTTTCTGATTGGTTCTACCTTGCCTGGTAGAAAGCCCTTCTAATAGTACAGGGCTTGATTTCGATGTAATTACCAATGTTTCCAGGCTTGATGGGAACAAGATAGACCAATGTATTATAGAAACCTTGTAAACAAATGGAACCAATAGAGTACAATGGTAGCACATGAGTCTCATGGTGATACTAGAAATACAGTACATAGACTTTATCCCCTTCAAGCCTGGATCCAGGCTAGGTTTTCTGATGAAGGTTGTTAAAAATATATATACTACAACATAAAAAGATACAAGGTGTATCTTTTTATGTTGTAGTATTAAGCTCAAATTAATAAGCTAAAGTTGGTGAAGTGCATTTTTATGTATATGCCGACAAAACCAAAGAAAGAAAGACAGTAAAATAGTGAACAAATACTACTTTTAATGTAATTAATTAACCAGTGAGACAAATTCGTGCATTTAAATCAGAGTACATAATACATTCTAAATCCTCAGTTTGTTATTTTGTATATATTTTTGAATACTCACAAATGAGGAGTAACTTTTATCCTATAATAAAGCTTGTCCCAATATAAATGCAACGAGCAAAAAATATTAAAAATTGTTGTCAAAAGATTAAACCATAGTATCATATGTTTTTCAAAGGTGGAGTAATCACTTTACAAAATGCTTTTTGTCTGTTTAATTTTACCACTCCAGTCCAGAGATATGAAGAATTTAAGAAAGCCCTTTATATCTGCTTCGGTCTGATTGGTGAGATTAAACTTCCAGCTAAAGAAATGCAGAACTTGAAATGAGGAGAATATGACGGTATTCTGCAACCAACTAGAGCACAATTAATCCAAAAAAATCTTACCTAACCTGTACCTAGCATAAACTGATATTTTAAGTTCATCTTTAACTGAAACGGGTCAAAATTTTCAAATAAAGTGTGGATCTTAATGATACTCTCATATGCCTTGAATCTGTTTCTCCTGGTGAGACAATCGGGTAGTTGAGGATATAATTTCTACCAGAAGAGTCGAAAAAAGTATCATTATGAAAGATGTCAATAAAAAATACTGTAATTTTCAAGTCTTTAACAGAAATCAAGGAAAAACGGAAGACAAAGAAGTTTAAGAACTCCAGTAAGTTAGTGATTCATCAAAGGGACGCAAAAGGTTGACCCAACCAGACGCAACAACCTATCAGCAGATCCTCATTAAATTGTATCCTTATATCATGAAATGAACTAAAGTAATGCTTCTCGTAATCATGTGATGTTTTTAGCCATTTCCATTCAATGTGGGTCCCATTACGACACCAATGGTGAATCTTTGCAGATAAACAAATCAGACCATCATCAGACCCTGTTTGAAATTTGTTAGTTATTATTGAAACAAAATACAAAGAAAATGAACATAAAGTAAAAATGTCAGATTCGAACACTTTTGAAAGACTTCATTTCACATTTTGAGTTGCAAATAGCATAAATATCTATTTATTGATAATATTTGTTCCTTGTTAGTGAATAGTCTATGCTATACTTCATCAGATTTGAGGCTGCATATTATAATGTTGGTTTAATGTTGACATGTACCGTTGTACGCATAATAAAAAACATGAGATTTATTATTCTACATGGTACATACAACGTCCATTAACGCAAGCTACATACTTAAAGAGACGCTGACCATACTAATAACTACCGTATTGGTTTAATAGCAAACACATATTCAAACCATTAAGATGTTATTTTTGAAACATCTGTGCGTAAAATCATAAAAGAAATGAAATAGAAAAATAAATGGCAGAAGTTTTCTAGCAACTGTATTATATAATGACACAAGAATTCTCGAAAAGGCATATTTTGTTTATTCTTTTTGTTGTTCTATTGTCTGTTTGTTTTTCTAGCAAAAGCAAGTTATTCTGTAGGATATTATATAACAAAGTACTATTTTAACTTTAGTACTTAGATGCATGTAGGATTGAACATGCATCTGCGCTTAAATTATTCTTTACACGCTTTATAAAGAAAAGTGTTAAGTGAAAGACAATTAAATTATCGTACGCGTATATAGACTATCATGATTTTTTATCAATTGTAAAACCCAGTCAACTGAATGAATATTGACCTCAAGATTCCAGACAATATTATCTATCGGAATAATCCGCTAATACTACAGTTAGAATGATGAAAAAGAATAAGACAGTGGTAAATATTCCGAATGAAAATGTTTCTCATTGGAGAAATATGAAACAGTGTGCAAATCTTTTCTTCAGAATAAAATTCCCAATACATGTTAAGGACAGATTATAATGAAAAGAACTCTGGTCCCCCGCTAATTATGACATTTTATTTATTTATTTATTAATCTAAATATGTTTGGAAATATAAAATCTTATAATCGGGGTTTTTGTAGACAAGAAATGAAACAGAAATTCTAAACCAAATGCTAAGTTGAAAAAATATGTTCAGTGTATATTTAAGTTGTTTTAATCTGGAGTGATTTTGAGGTTGATTTAAAGTTGATAAATAATTCATTTCTGACAATTACGTTTGAAACGAGACGATAGGGTTTATTGCTAATATTATATGCAACATAAGCATGTTTAGCTTGTTGAAAACCTTAATAAATAAAACAACCCTTTTAACAAGCTTTTAACACCATCAATTGAATCATTTTTAAGAAAGATTTATGACTGGAGATATTGATATATCATTTTAGTTTATTAAATGTCAAGTAGTTGATTAAGTATAGTTAATGCTAATTACTGACCAGAATAAATGCATTGTTTATAAATATTCTTCATCAAATTTCTAATTATCAAATTCAATTAACGTTTTTAAAGATAAACGAATTCTCTTCTCTTCTTTTACATTATATTATGCTCAATACAATTGAAACAATATCAGAGAAACAAGAAATAAAGTCCTTTTCATTTAGCATGTACCTTAATATTATTAATGAAGAAAAGGATTTTAATAAGTGGATGAAGTTGATATTTATATATAGGTCATTCCAATATCCATCCCCCTACTACTAAATCCTGGTTTTTGTATGTGTGTTTATACTATTGCAGGATTTAAATTATGGTTTTGGATTAAAGTTATAAAACTGTTATAATCTGCACACAATACCATGGTCTATTTTAGTTCAGATTCATTTATTTTTTCTAATTACAATAATAACTGCTATCGATAACAAGAAATACTATACTAGAAATGAATATTTAAGATATGCCTTATCAGTAACCAATCTTTTGTAAAGTTTTACCACTCTGCAATAAAAATGAATAGTTAAGAAATAATTATGTTGTAGCAGGAATGTAAGTCCCGTTCTTATTGTCTGGCTTGTACAGTAAAGTATAGGCTAAAAACTCTCACGCAACATTAGTTTCACGCTTTACTCCGTTATGGTCTATGGAAGGCGGACTACCATTTCAGGGGGACTTAGATTCCTTTCACGCCGTACCCCTTTTTATACTTCAGTCAATACAGAAGGTATTATTATTTTCAAGCATATTCTCTAATAGATCTAAATATTATTGACATCGTCTATAAATAGAATAGATATTTTTCAAAGAATTCACTGATCTTTTCTAACATTGTTTCTAATAGTGTGGGTACAAGTGAATTGCTATCATGACTATATGTTTGAACCAAGCTAAAGACAATGTCATCCAGGTAACAATCAATTAGATATAACAGGTTAAACCGTATAAAGATATGAGTGTCATACATGATATTCGTAAAATATGAACTTTGTTACTAGAGAGGCTTTTAGTAGAAAACCCTTTTACTAATGAAATAAAATGCATTTCAAGAATATTTCTATTCATAAAATGCAAATTAATGCAAACAGGTTTACTACCTGTTTGCATTAATTTCAATACTTCAAATCATACTTTTTATAAGAAATTTGATCTTTTTAGATGGATCGTTATCGACATCTCTCCAGTACAGTTCAAAGAGGCTTGCATGACATCAAAAATCACAATAAGATGTTGAAAATTGACTGATGGCGTATCACTATCAATACTCTTCAACAGGAGTCAGGCGAGCACTGCGATTTTGCTCCTTTGCAACACTTAACGGCTAATTTCTGATCGTAAGTTTTTCTTTCACATTTTTACTTCTCCTCCCTTTTGTCCTTTCCAGAGCTCAATCTTTAAGTTTATAACGCACAAGTGAAATATTCGTTTACCGAAAAATATAACAAACACGCTTTCTGGAGACTAAAGGGTACCGGAGATTTGGTTAAATCGCAAGTACCAATGCAATGCCCAACGTCGTTGTTGTTGACGAGTCATATTTGATGAAGACCCTATTATAGTAGAAAGAACATCCCGATATACAAGAACTTACACCAGTAAGCATAAGTATGTCTATATATACACGGATTAACCTATTTTATTTTTTGGTGGGGCAGTCGAATAAAACGGATTTATCAGATTTAAGGTTGGAGAGGGAACCGATACTAAACAATAGAGCGTAACAAGCGGGAAAGCGGAGCGTCGTAGCGAGTGGGTTCAAGCGCTTAAAACCACCTTCGAGGACAATTTGACAAATTACCATAAAAAAGAACATATCATCCTTCACCTTTGACCTATATTTTGCCTTTTTTCATTAATTACGACCAAATATAAAATTTGTACACAACTATATACAATGTTTTCCCAATTTCATTAGGGCGGCATGGGGAGGGTAAACCTTGCATGGGGTACAAAAACCGTCAAACATATCTGCACCAATCGTTTTTTGTTTACTCATGTTGCAGTGTGTCTTCTTGTCCAACCTTATTGATTCGTGACTTTTCATACTTACAAATACTTTCTAATGTACCAAAGTAAGTGGGAAAAGGAGTCACTGCCCTCCCCAGTGGCATAACTAGAAGGTGTCATGAATTTTCTTGTACTATTTTCCTTCATGTTTTACACCCTTTGAAATCTACTCATCCCATACTTGCAATGTAAATTTTACAGACATCAAGTAATAAACCATGCTGGAAACATGCTCGAAGGGACAATTAAAAGAAAATAAAAACATATTTCAATGATCAAATTTGATATAGACATTTTATATGAAAAAGATGTTAAACATGCTCAAAGTTAAACAAACTGACTTGACAAGGAATAGTAAAAATTCAAAGTACAACACACTACTAAATCCTTGTTACCAAGAAGAATACAGGCGCACCGGTAACAACACAATAACCAGAAATCTTATATCAACAAACAAAATTGACAGCTAAATAAATGTATACAAACAAACAAACTAGACAAGCTTTCGAAATGATGACAACTATTTCTTTTTAAGATAATAAATCACATTCATACAGTATAGAATGGAGTACTTATTGAGTAAATATATCTGTCAATTAACTAAGATTCAGTATGTAAAAAAACAATTAAATCAAAATAATTAGACCTGTATTGAAAACTGTTTAATATACATGTAGATTATGGAGTGGTGACAGATGCTAAAAAGAAATTATTCCCCGCGCAAAATCACTGACACAATCTTCAACAACATTATTTTTTTCACAATAATCCCATATTGCTTCCTTTCTTGTAGTAACCTTAAAATGTAATTAGTTCATCCTGTCTGCAACCCCCTAACAGCAAAATAAGATATTATCCTAAAAAATATTGTATTACCTTTATCACTTTTTTATAGAAACAACCCAAATATTATTTTTTTTACTTGCACAAAAGTCAATGCCCTTTCCAGATTATTACAAACATGGAAAATGTATGTGATCTTATCGAGATGTCTTAAGGGATCTCTAAAACATCTTTATATCTCTCTGACAATCTAATAGAGAAATACTATTGTTATGATCATATCTTGATGTAACAGAACACCATATTATCTCCCATCATCTTGAAATTGCCTTAGGAGAGAAATGGGTAGCATATTGCATTTCAACTAAACTAAATATTCTTAAAAAGACCTGAATGTTATTGTTCATATTAATGTTTCTTTAACTGCTCAATATCATAATGTAAGGAAAAATGTACCAATTTCTAACTATAAGGAACCGTCAATAATAATAGTTACAATAATTTCGATTTAGTGTACTAAACTACGCAAAATTCATTATGATTAATTCATGAATTTTGTGATAGGGACCATTGTTTGATTTTAATTATGTATCAAGCAATTTTCGCGACAGGGACCATTGTTTGACTTTAATTATGTATCAAGCCATTTTCACCCCAGATCAAAGTCAGATTAAAAATGTATACTTTAATGTCATTATGAGAGTTTATTGACTCCCGTAAAAGTGATATTTGGTTTTAAACTCAGAACAGATGTAGCCATCAGATTTTCATGTTTGTAAATTAATTGAATGATAAAAAACAGTCACATCCATAATCGCTTTAATCATGTCGGTGCGTTTGTTTGAGTGAGAAACATTTTTTGAAAATTTAAAAAAAAATACTATACTTATGGACTCTTACTTAAACTAATCATAGCTTACCAAGGTTCGGTATTCGGTATGTAGTAAATGTATGTGTGTGTGCAATTCGTGATGTTTCCCAACGACTTCCATTGGTTGTAGGTTACCGTCGACCATAAAGACCTTTTGACAGACTTCATTTCACATTTTGAGTTGCAAAAAGCCGACCGTAGAGTAAACATCTATTTATTGATAATATTTATTCCTTAGTGAATAGTTTATGCTATTATACTTCATCAGATTTGTGGCTGTATATAATAATGTTTGTTTACTGTTGACATGTACCGTTGTACACATAATGAAAACATGAGATTTATTATTCTACATGGTACATATATACAACGTCCATTAACGCGAACTGCATACTTAAAGAGACACTGACAATACTTATAACTACCCTAATGGTTTAATAGCATAAACATTTTCAAATCATTAAGATGTTAGTCTTGAAACATCCGTGCGTAAAATCATAAAAGAATTGAAACCAAAAAAGAAATGGCAGAAGTTTTCTAGCAACTGTATTATATAATGACACAAGAATTCTCGAAAAGGCATACTTTGTTCATTCTTTTTGTTGTTCTATTGTCTGTTTGTTTTTCTAGCAAAACCAAATTATTCTGTAGGATATAATATAACAAAGTACTATTTTGACTTTAGTACTTAGATGCGTGTAGGATTCAACATGCATCTGCGCTTAAATTATTCTTTACACGCTTTATAAAGAAAGGTGTTAAGTGAAAGACAATTAAATTATCGTACGCGTACATAGACTATCATGATTTTTTAGCAATTGGAAAACCCAGTCAACTGACTGAATATTGACCTCAAGATTCCAGACAATATTATCGATCGGAATAATCCGCTAATCTACAGTTAGAATGATGAAAAAATAAGACAGTGGTAAATATTCCAAATGAAAATGTTTCTCATTGGAGAAATATGAAACAGTGAGCAAATCCTTTCTTCAGAATAAAATTCCCAATGTTAAGTACAGACTTCTGATTATAATGAAAAGAACTCTGGTCCCCCGCTAGTTATAACACTGATTTTATTTAATTATTAATCTAAATATTTTGAAAATCGGGGTTTTTGTAGACAAGAAATGAAACAGAAATTCTAAACCAAATGCTAAGTTGAAAAAATATGTTCAGTGTATATTTAAGTTGTTTTAATCTGGAGTGATTTTGAGGTTGATTTAAAGTTTATAAATAATTCATTTCTGACAATTACGTTTGAAGCAAGACGATAGGGTCTATTGCTAATATTATATGCAACATAAGCATGTTTAGCTTGTTGAAAACCTTAATAAATAAAACAACCCTTTTAACAAGCTTTTAACACCATCAATTGAATCATTTTTAAGAAAGATTTATGACTGGAGATATTGATATATCATTTTAGTTTATTAAATGTCAAGTAGTTGATTTAGTATAGTTAATGCTAATTACTGACCAGAATAAATGCATTGTTTATAAATATTCTTCATCAAATTTCTAATTATCAAATTCAATAAACATTTTTAAAGATAAACGAATTCTCTTCTCTTCTTTTACATTATATTATGCCCAATACAATTGAAAAAAATAACAGAGAAACAAGAAATAAAGTCCTTTTCATTTAGCATGTACTTTAATATGAGGAAAAGGATTTTAATAAGTGGCTGAAGTTGATATTTATATATAGGTCATTCCAATATCCTTGCCCCCTACTATTGCAGGATTTAAATTATGGTTTTGGATTAATGTTATAAAACTGTTATAATCTGTGCACAATACCAAGGTCAATATTAATTCAGATTCAAACATTTATTTTTTTCTAATTACAATAATAACTGCTATCGATAACAAGACATACTATGCTGGAAATGAATATTTAAAATATGCCTTATCAGCAACCAATCTTTTGTAAAGTTTTACCACTCTGCAATAAAAATGAATAGTTAAGAAATAAAACCGTACCCCTTTTTATATTTCAGTCAATACAGAAGGTATCATTATTTTCAAGTATATGCTCTAATAGATATAAATATTTTTGACATCGTCTAGAAATAGAATTCATATTTTTCAAAGAATTCACTGCTCTTTTCAACATTGTTTCACATAGTGTGGGAACACTCTTAAAATTATCTTACTCTTGTTGAGTAAAAACTTATTCAATGGTCACAGCTCATTTTGTTGAGTAAAATCTTACTCAACGTTGGGTAAACTTTGCTCAACGCTCAACATTGAGTAATATTGACATAACCGAGTAAGATTTTACTCAATGTTGAGTAAGATTTTACTCAACAATGAGCTGTGACCTTTTTACTCAACAAAGAGTAACATAATTTTCAGAGTGCAAGTGAAGTCACTGTTGTTTGAACCCAATAGAAATAGGGATATTTTATTTGAAAGTGTCAAAAACGATGAGGCTGTTCATAAAAACTCATTTTTGGATTTTTACAACCAAAATTAGATATGCAAATGATGCATCTGACGTCAAAAAATTTTATTTAAAATTTTTAGCAAAATTTGACAATGCCATCCAGGTAACAATCAACTGGAGATAACAGGTTAAACCGTTTTAATTAATGAGTGTCATTCATACATGATTTTCATAAAATATGAACTTTGCTACTAGAGAGGCTTTTAGTAGAAAATCCTTGTATCAATAAAATAAAATCCATTTCAAGAATATTTCTATTCATAAAATGCAAATTAATGCAAACAGGTAGTAATTCAATATCTTCAAATCATAGGAAATGTGATCGTTTTTAGATGGATCATTATCGACATCTCTCCAGTACAGTTCAAAGAGGTGTTCATGACAGCAAAAATTACAATAAGATTATGAAAATTGACAGATGGCGTATCACTATCAATTTATACTTAAGCTACTCTTCAACAGGAGTCAAGCGAGTACTTCGATTTTGCTCCTTTGCAACACTTAACGGCTAATTGCTGATCGTAAGTTTTTCTTTCACGTTTTTGCTTCTCCTCCCTTTTGTCCTTTCCAGGTCTCAATATTTCAGTTTCAAAGTTTAAGTAATACGCACAAGTGAAATATTCGTTTACCTAAAAATGTAACAAACACGCTCTATGGAGACTAAAGGGTGCCGGAGATTTGGTTAAATCGTAAGTACCAATGCAATGCACAACGTCGTTGTTGTTGACGAGTTATATTTGATGAAGACCCTGAATAGTAGAGAACATCCCGATATACAAGAACTTAAACCAGTAATAGCATAAGTATGTCTATATCTACACGGATTAACCCTTCTTTTTTTTTGGTGGGACTGGTTGAATAAAACGGGGTCAGAGCTCAAGGTTGGGGAGAGAACCAGTAATAAACAATAGAACGTCGTTGCGGGTGGGGTCACGAAGCGCTTAGCGGCCGCCTTCGAGAACATTTTGACAATTTGCCATAAAAAGAACATATCATCCATCACCTTTGACCTATATTTTGCTTTTTTTCATTATTTACGACCAAATATAAAATTTGTACACAACTATATACAATTTTTTTTTCACAATTTTCTTAGGGCGGCATGGGAAGGGTTAACCTTGCATGGAGCATGGACTACAAAAACCGTCAAACATATCTGCACCAATCGATTTTTGTTTACTCATGTTGCAGTGTGTCCTCTTGTACAACCTTATTGATTCATGACTTTTCATACTTACAAATACTTTCAAATGTACCAAAGTAAGTGGGGAAACGAGTCACTACCATCCCCATTGGCATAACTAGAAGGTGTCATGAATTACCTTGTACTATTTTCCTTCATGTTTTAAAACCTTTGAAATCTACTCATCCCATACATGCATTGTAATTTTTACAGATGTCAAGTAATAAACCATGCTAGAAACATGCTCGAAGGGACAATTAAAAGGATATAAAACATATTTAAAGGATCAAATTTAATATGGACATTTTATATGAAAAGAGGTTAAACATG